>CAVNYN010273890.1:0-13810 GCA_963692815.1 Nyctanthes arbor-tristis
TACAACGATCCCAAAGAAGGATTCACTCTTCTTGTACCCTTTTCTTGGATTAAGGTCCACTTATTTTTGTGCTTTTCATTGCTCAGTCCTCATAGACACACAAGCTTTCTCAAATATTAAGTCTTTGGCGAATTAAAGTGAACGAATCCCGGTCAACAGGTTGATAAGGCGGGGGCTACTGTTTTGTTTGAAGATGCAAACAAGAAATCTAACAACATAGGGGTCGTTGTGAGCCCAACTCGGATTTCAAGTCTAGGCCAATATGGTACTCCTCAGTTTGTTGCAGATAAACTTATCCAGGCGGAAAGGCGTAAGGTCAGTGAATTATTTGATTGGCTTGCCACTTGCTACTATATTTTCCCATGTTGAGTTTCTGAAGTGTGGTTATAGATTGTGTTGGAATTTGATGTGATTTATTTGATGTAAAGATGAAGGAAAAAATTGTAAACCTGCTGAAATAAATTATTAAGTAGGCTGAATTATAGTTTGTGGGATGAAATTTTGCAGTTTGCATTTGACCCTTTCTTTTGAAATCCTTGCAAGTATGGATATAATGTAAGAGCAGGGGATAAGAGTCAAAAGACTGATCAATGATAATGAAAATAATGGTGAACTTTGGGATCTAGTGAATTTGATCTCTTGTTTGTAATGCCTCCGAGGTGAGCGAGAGCACAAAAAAAAAAAAATTAAATAAAAAAATAAAAACAAGTGCATGAAGTGAGGGAAGAAGTGACCAAGCAAGACTTTTTCTACCTTAAATTTTAGCAGCTTGCTTATTCATCTATTCAGTTCCATGGTTGAATTGCAATGCCAATGATTGCCAATGTTGTGTAATGCATCTATTTCTAGGCAGTAAGCAGACCTTCTATGTTATATGTAAAATTGATAGGGAAGTATTTCACTAGGATGTTTACATAAGACCCTGTAGAGCGTTGGTTCTCTGATAGGAAATTTTCTCGTTGAATCCATACAGGCAGTTTTACCATTTTGAATTCGTAAAGCTGTGGTGGAGAAGTACCGACTCCATTTGCCAATCAAATTCTTGACAAAGAAACTCGGTGATATAGAGTTTTTGTTTACCAAAACTGGAGAAATGAATTTTTTTTTTCTTTTACAACTAAGGGATGTGTGTGTCAGTACGTTGGGGTGCATGCATTCTTAAAGAAGCAGATAACATGAGAGATTAAACATGCCATCTTGTTTACATCATTTAGCATATAGCATGCTTCTCGCCAATAATTTCTTTAAGACGGAAAATGGATAATCCTTTCTTGTTTATGTTAGCTAAGAACATGTTAGGACAGATGATTTAAAGAGAACTAAATCAATAGAGTTTTCTATATTCACTATAGTTGGCAAGGTTATTAGATGACAAGTTTTGTTAGAGGGAATTCAAATCCGTTCTTTCCTCCTTTCTTGATTGATCTCTCATTTCCTCATTTTGAGTGATCAAACTTGCATTCTTTCACTTCCACACATGCTTTCTATTATGTAGGAAAGTACTAAAGAAGCGAAGGTAATTTCATTCTCTGAGAGACCAGGTCACGGAGGCCTTCAAGTGTATGAGTTTGAATACAAGATTGACAGCACAAGGGGAGGGATGAAGAGGGTGTTTTCTGCTGCATTTGTGGCATCGAAGAAGCTCTACCTTTTGAATATAGTTCATTCTGATGGATTAGATGATGCTCTGGATACAGAGAGAAGAATGATTTTGGAACAAATTTTGCACTCCTTTGATGCTATCCCTTTAACCTAAACAAATATCATTTCCACAGTCCGTTACTTGATTTCCTTTACCTTGCCGCTCCCTGCTACTGCCTCGAAAAGCTTGAGGTACACCCCCCAGCTTCATATTTTTATCTCTTGTTATTTGTTCGCAATATTCCTTTTTCATTCCGTCTTGTTTGGTTGTGTAATGTGGAGAAAATACCGAGCGGTCTATACATACTGTCCATTCGTCTTGTAATATTGGGCACTGATCATTGCATTTTGGGGAATTATTTATCACTCCGCTTCTGATCTTTAGGAATGGCTTGAAAAAATATGCCCCATCCCAACTCTTTAAGTAGCAACACTTTAAAAGCACTGTGTTTTTCTCCAGGTTTATGCTGTATCAAGAGATCGGGGATTCCAACTGCAGCCTCATCACTCCCAAGTGCATTTGAAGCACAAACTCCCATCTTGAACGCCAATGCATTTTTCACTGTGTAAACTTGTATTTCTGATTTATTGGCTCTGCTGATAATGCCAGAGGAAATACTTGAACGCTGGACCATTTTCACATTGGCAAAGCCAGAAGCCAGTTTCTTTAGTAGGCTTTGCTAACTCATCTTTGTATTTGTTCAGTAATATTATTATTTAATCAAATGGAAGATTTCCATTTATGCATTCTTACAGATATTTACAAACGGAAAGCCTGGGAATGATCATATATGCATACACATGTACATACAAAAATTTGAGATTGAGCATCAGTAGCTATAAGCCAAAAACTGTTCACAATAATCTCTCCTCTTGGAATAATCTTTTTGGGAATGGCATTGGCTTCAGATTAATCAATATGATAATGAAAAGTGCTTTGTGATACCGAATAATTCCACATATTGTACTGATTAATCAACGTGACAATAACAAATTGCACCATCAAAGCAAGAAATGAATATAAAGTGAACATGAATCATAATATGCCATATTGCTATCTGTCAAAAGCGAGCTTAAGGGTGCAAGGAGATACATTTCAGTTCATTGAAGTTGAGATTCATATCCGTATCCTCTTCACGTCACTTTCAGGGACATTTACGTCATTGCCATTACCACCAAATGAGACCTGCAAGCAACAGTTATGTTCATCCTAAAAGAAATCCAGTTCAAGTGACGATAATTCAAATATTTTGTAGCATGAGTGGTTACTTGGTAATCAATACGAAGACAAACTTACATTTTCATTGGGAACAACGGCATATCTGTCAGTTGGTGACACCCAACTTTTTTCTGTTAATGAAAACAATAAATGTACAGAAGATCAGTTCTTGCTGATTAGTGAAACAATCGTGAATGATCACTAAACCATGGTGGGCAAGTGTTGAGACGCCCACCATCCACGTGATGATAATACATGCCCGAAATTTTTGAAATTGTGATATTCACTTTCCCATGTGAAGCCATTATATAGGTGATGAGCACATTAACATCTGACCACTTTGGGAAGGTGAATGGAACTGTGAAACAATTTTAACTTGAAAAAGTACGAAAAGTGGAAATTGCATGCAAAACCTGATGATATGTCAATTGTTGAGGCCTCTATCTGCTGGCCGGTTGATCCATCCATACTCAATGCCTCTATGATCTTTGGTACATTTCTGAAACATTTGAAACAACATCGAGTGCCAACATTATGGTTCAAGTATTATAGTCGAGGTAGTAACGTAAGTTTCAAGAAATTCAGAAATGAATGAAATAAATGGTTCAGACATTCAGTATAAGATTACCTGTCAACAGAGTCCCCGTGTCCAAGCTGACCGTTTGTGCCCCTTCCCCATGAAAACACGTTTTGCATTTCAGTGAGAGCGAGCGTATGCCTCCAACCACATGATACATGAACTACTTTCTGTCCATCAATGTAAAGTGGAAAGCCTTAGAATCAGCCCCTGCCTTCTATATTTTGGAACTGAAAAAATAATATAGAGAGAAGGAATGTGCCTGATCACTTGGAAATTTAACTTGTACAGGTGAGCAATGATCAACATTATCACCGACACCAACTTGTCCAAACTGTGCACATAGAAAGGTTGATAAATGAAAATCAATTCAAGGACCAACATAAAAAGTACTGTCAAAAGTTTAGTTCAGAAAGTGCTAGATTATAATATGCGTAACAAGATTATGTTCAGGTGAAATTAAGAAAAAATGGATTTTGAACCTTATTCCAGCCCCAGCCATAAAGTTCTCCATTAGTTGTCAGTGCCATTGAGTGTCTCCAACCACCTGATGTCTGGAAGTGAAAAGCAAGAAGATGTAAAAACCTCATAAAGATGCATAGCACGCATTTTTTTTACACTCTCATGAGTTTTTAGATATCAACGGCTCTACAGTGTTGGAAATGTTTTGATTCATGTTCGTCAATAGGCCAAAACAGTGGAAAATAAGTGGATCCATAGGATTTTCCCTTCTTAAATCCCACCAACCCTACCTGAAAAATTGATGCAACTTTCTTACATTCTGACTTGTGTAAGAGAGCCAGATTACCTGAGAAATACATTTTTCACGCAAGGCCTCTAGCTTATGAGGGATTAGGTGGTCTTCAAAATCTCCATGTCCTAGTTGACCATATTTGCTCCACCCATAAGTATACAGACTACCCAAAGCAGATACAGATATTGTATGCCGCCAACCACATGCCACCAGAACAATCTTTTCTCCCTGCAATTATGGATTAGCTCGACTTGGGGATGAAAAGGAACAAGGTCAATGAGAAACTAAATTTGTGTTTTTCACAAGCTATTCATGAAGTGGCACATAACCAAGCTATAGCTGGTGGTTACAGAAAAAAAAAAAAATATATATATATATATATGGATATTCAGAGAGCATACATACCTCGACAGTTGAAACTTTTTCTGGAATCAAGCGGTCGTTTCTATCACCTAATCCCAGATTTCCATATCGACCCCATCCCCAGCCATAAAGCTCACCATCTTCTGTTACTGCAGCTGTATGCTCAGCACCTGCAGCTACCATTTTGATGGATATTCCCTATTACATATACGAGTGGGTTTTTTATTTATAAAATGTTCAGAACACTCAATTTGGTAGTTCACGCAGAAATAATAAGATTAAATGGACAAGAGTATATTCTTGATGCTCATACAGTTCCAAGCTGAGTATAGAGAAGTATCTTAAAATATGCCTTTATGCGCAAATGCTAGTAGCAGTAAATTAGTTTAATTTCAACAAATTAAACTATCGCTTGTCTTTGCATGCTCTTCCTTTTTTATCTTTTATTTTTTCAGTTTCTGACATTATCAGTGGTGGCATGAGATGACTGAAGGAAAACATTGATCAGAGAAGAAATTTGGCTCAGGTGAAGTTTTTGCTTTTCCAAGCTAAAATTATGAACCTGAGTTACAGGCCGTGGAATGCCACAAACCCAACCAACACAAACCCTCCCCCTCCCCCCCACCCCCCCCCAAAAAAATAAATAAAAATAAAATAAAATAAAACCACACGAAAGACAAATAAAACCGAGATCATGTCAAGTCTAGGTGGCTACTTATGTGTTATTAGATGATAAGCCTAATTGAATATAGAGAGGTAAAATACAAAATAGACCTGTAACACCGAATATCATCTCCATTAAAGATAAAAAGAATTACCCGAAATTAAAAGAACCTTTCATAAATGTATATTTTGTAATGCAACTAAGAGAAATTACACTATCATTGCCTGTAAACAACCTTGATCCTCCTTAAGGTATTGACTCATATCATGCCACCAGTGTTGGATTCTTGTACCAGTGTTGAATCCAGATACTTAAGTCATGTTGTGTATATAATGGAATCGTAAAACTTACATCATTTTACCATTATAAGATGTTCTTTTCTTGATATTCTTCTTTTTCATGGTGATAATTCATGAACTTGAACAATCTTTTTAACTTTGGCCGGGCAAATTATATTCTTTGTATCAGTAAATGTTCATTTTCATGAGATGGGAATAGAATAAATAACATATATACAATATCGCGGTGGATACTTTGACTTCTTAAAATAAGAATCAAGAGAATTTATAATTATAAGAGCAAAAGCAAGCTTTGAAATCAGATAATTCCCTGTTCATGTGAATGCTTTCAGTAAACTCTTTTATACGTATCTAACAGGCACACATAGCATCCTTTTTCCTTGTATAATAATTAATTGATAGTAACTTGGATGCAAAAAGAAACTAGAGCTTCTTGATATAATAATTAATTGATAGTACCTTGAATACTTCAATTTTCTGAGGCACGAGAGAATCCTCCATTGTTCCAAGGCCTAATTGACCATTTTGATTGCGTCCCCAACTTTAATCAAGTGTAGAAACGCAATAGTATCAAAATGTCGACTAGACAATCAGCTGATATATATTATCTAACATTATACAAAACAAACTAAGAACCTAAAGCTTCTATATGCAAAATCCCAATGAATAAATAAAAGGGGAAAAAAATCTCGGTGAAATGGTTTTACCTAGGATCCGGCTTTCACACAGGAATTTACATAAATTATGGAAGCTCAAAATAGCAATTATGCTGTTGTTTCTTAGAGCAATTCCAAGAAATGTAAGCCTTATGCTCTAAACAAGGATCAAGGCAGTAACGTATCATTTTTACCAAAAGATCTCGTTATGATAGTGGGCACGCTGTTGCACTATGTTAAAGTAAACCAATATTGTTGTTCCCCACATGCAGAGTTACATAAAAAATCTTTGTCACAGATTCTATGTTTGCGTTAGCGTTCTATTTCTATGTCAAAATAGAAGGAAATGACTAGACGAAATCCGTGTAGTACATATAGGTCACATGAAATATGTGGATGTGATTGATTTTACATATTTCTATTTCAAAATAAAAATAAAGATTTTACATATTTCTATTTCAAAATAAAAATAAAGCGCTAACAGGGATTAAGTTTACTGGGATAATCACTCTCTTTTATATTTCTACTTGAAGTCAGCACACATTGGTTTTTTCCCTCTCTTTTATAACAAATATGGGTTGAGAAACCACCTTTTTTTTTTTTTTTTTTTAAAACATACTAAAGAATGCTGATATAGTATTTTGTGAAACTGTAAATCGAGAAAATATAAGTACATTGGGGCAATTCGAGCAGAACCAACCTTTGCACTTCACCTTCCATGGTCACTGCCAAACAATGGCTGTCCCCACAAGCAATTTGCTTTATCTGTAGACCCTGTAATGCCTTGATTGGTTGAGGAGTAAACAAGTCACTGGAGTTTCCATGACCCAACCTTCCGAAATCACCCCTAGATTTGTTTGTATAAGTTAGAATGTTGTTCCATAACAGTGCTTCACGACTCACACTTGGTTATTTGTGCAAAAACCAATCATCCAAATAAATAGTGAAGGATTACTGAAAATGATGTGCACCTAATTAAGGATCTTGTGGAATGGCGAAATCAAGCAAAACTTCAACAATATTTAACAGCTTGAAGCATCATCATTAGGTTAACCCGCCCCCCCAACGTAGACATAAGATATTTTGTATAATAATGTAACTTAAGTTGTAACAATATGAATGATGTAGTAATCAACCGGAACGTCCAAATAAAAGACAGAAGCTACTTGGCAAAGAGTATAAATGCTAGAGGGAAAATGTGATAATAAGAACTAATCATTTTTAGTCAAATACTCAATCATCTAAAAATCACTTTTGATAACTAACACTTTTTATTGCCAAACACTGTGGAAACAAGATTTTTACTCTCTACTGGTTTTCAGGATTTGCTTATCAGCCTAATGTGTGTCTAGAAGTTGGAAAAAGAGATTTTGTAACCAGATATTCTCTCTCTCTCTCTCTCTCTCTCTCTCTCTCTCTCTCTGTGTAAGTAGATAATCAACATCTACTCAACTCGAAAATTCACTAGTTAGAAGCCCATGTTTCCTAAAACATCAAAGAGGAAAAAAATCCAATCTTCATTGACAGAATGGAATGCATACCATCCCCAGCTATACACTTGCATTTGGGACTCCGAGTATGCAGTGGTATGATCAGCTCCACAAGTTACAGATATTATTTCTTGTCCATCCAATGCACTCACTTGAGTTGGGGAAAGTCGATCTTCTGCATCTCCGTGACCTAACTGTCCATCTTCTCCCCTTCCCCAAGAGCAAATTATATTCCCCGCTGCAAAAGATGAACAAAACTCTTCATCATCATGGCTTAAAAATACTTTTGCATATATATTACACTTTTCTAACTGTTGCATTTATAACTTTTAAAGGTAGCGTTCGTAACAATGTTCACCAGATGTGTAAACTATTAAAAGTAGAAATGGTCTCTTGAAACATTGTCAAACTAGAAAGCAACTCCATATGAGATCATGGATTCATGATAACGAGAGCAGAATTTCTAATCAGATTGTTTTGCATACATTGCAAGAATATTTAACAATTAACAATTCAAATGCAAACCCACCCCAATGTAAATTTCATTCATCTCATCCACGAATAACTTTCTGCTCAAATATTACACTTGAGTATTGCAAAAGATTGTTGGTAAAATTTTCACTGTTTAGCATTCAGGAATCTGGTAAACAGAAATAGAAGCATATACTCATCCTTCAAAATTGTGCTAGAGCATCATGCCAAAGTTACAGATTTACCCCGCATTAAATTCATTATAATCAAAACCAGTTACGTGGAGCATTCTGGTCCATGCAAAAAAAAACAATAGTTTACTGTAGAAGCAGCTAACCTCTAGAAAACAGTGTTCAACCCAAAAATGAAGGGGAAAATTGAAAAAAAAAAAATATATATATATATATGTTCTTTATATCAATCTCAAATTGCACCAGTATGTGTGTGAATGTGGGCATAATGCCTGTGCATAGATACGTGTGTGAATGTGGGCATGATGCCTTGTTTTATACAACTTGCAGAACAGGGAGAGAAAGAGAGAGCAGCAATGCATACAAATTGTTCTCAATGAACTTACAAAGGAGAGCAACAGAGTGACTGGCACCAGCAGAGATGACTAAAACTCTACGAAACGGCCCAGTAACTGTTTCAGTGCCACTATGCTTTTGACCTTCATCTGCCATCTTTTCCTCTCTCTCTCTCTCTCTCTGAGTGCTTTGAGTATGAAATTTGGGTTTTGTCTACAAAGATATTCTGAAATTCCTTGAAAGAAAAAGGGTGGGAAGAAAGAAAGAAAGAAAGAAAGAGATATTTTAGAAGTATCTTCTCAGTTCTGACTTATGAGTTTTTATTTCTTCCAATTGAAAAAGGACAGCATCAAGTGGGGTATGGTGTATTTATAGGGATAGGGATGGCAGACATGTGCCATTGCTTACCTTCTGCTTGATGAAGAATTTTCGCACAAATGGTCCCTCACCTTTGACCTCCAAGCAAATTAGACTCTAATCTTCTATTATTATTATTATTATTATTACTACTACTAGTAGCATACCGCTATACTGTGGATCCAACCGTAAAGTTGATATGTTAGAAGAGGCATAGAAAGATATTACAATGGAAGAAGAGAAGAAGGAAGAAGAATGGAGGAAGATGGACATACAGTTATTGTGTATATTTCTGGTTGAGTCCTTACGGTCGGCAATTATTATTATTATTATTTGAACAAATCTTTACTCTAGGACTACTTACCCTATTTTTTATATGGTAAAATTAGGAACTGACATGTAGATTTAAAGAGTTTAATTTATTGTGAAATTGAAGCTTTTAAATACATATGTGAATTCTCTATTAGTTAGGAGTACTAAGATTTCATCACTTAGAACACTAGACTAGCTTTAAACAAATAAATGCTTCCAAGACCATTAATCCCCACCCCGAGGGACCACATAAACTAATCATTTTGGCGAGTCACATTTTGACTGACCAAAATAATGTCTTAACTGACTTAGGGCATTCCCAACACAAGCTCCATTTTGGAACACAAAACTCCACCCATAGTGCACAGTATTTCGCAGCAGCTACAGGGGTGCGCCATATTTATTTTGGCGCTCCACTATAGCAAATGCTATCTATTTGGCATTTCTGTAAATAAACGGAAATGCCATTGAAATTTTATTTTATTTTATTTTTTAACATTTGATATGTTTCTTCATTTCTTCACATATTTTCTTTTCTTTTTTCTTTTTTAACTTTTAATGTGTTTCTTCATTTCTTCTGGTCTCTAAAATGAATGTATTGCTCGAATACAGGTCGTATAAAATGTTGGTCTAATTGCGTTCGGCTATTAATATAATGCGTAATTATTTATTTTTAATAATATATTAATTGTTGGAAATAAAAGAAAAATATAAAAAATTAGTTATAGAGAATATATAGAATATGCCGGTTGGAGAAGTTTTCTAAAATAGAGATTACTGTATTGTATTTTCAAGTACCAGTGCTGTAAAATAGAGTATAAGGGTTGGGATGCCCTTAGGAGTAATAATTCGTATAATTAGGCTTTATTGTAAGTGGTCACATGGGCATAAGAGATCTTATTTTATTATTTTTTATTGTATGTTGAATTTCTTAAATGTTGTGTTATTTAAGTGTCACATGTCCTTTTAGATAGCTATATTAGCAGTATGTCTCAAAATTACCTCAATTGCTGTTGAGTATTCTAAGGAAACGACCTTAGTTCCTCTTACATAGCCAATTTGTTTCCGTAGAAAAATAGGCATTGCTGCAACCCAAAACAAATTCCTCAATTACTCTTTCATCCAAATGCATTGTTAATCTACAATGTAATGCCAAACACCAAAAAACTGACAATTTAGTCATAACAATTTCCAATTCAAACATGCCAAGATCTCTGTGGTCTGATAGCATTCTAGTTAGGTTCTTAAACCCTTGGTCAATAGTTCGATTCCCCACCCCTACAATCACCTCTGTATAAGAAAAAATACCAATTCAAACATGAAGAATACAAATCACTTTCAATTCTATATCGACAAATTCTATAATGTTTACATACTTCAATACGAAAAATGACACACTACATACTCATTCAGCAAATGAAACAATGTGTATGGACTAACTGTGCCAATTATCCTTTTTTGGGGGATGGAAGTTGACAATGGTTTATTACTATCCATAATCTCCAGTACTTATTTATTGATTGAAATTTATACGAATCTAATGAAAATTCAACCATATTAACGCTGGTACAAACAATAATTTATTGCTTGGAAAAATACTGGCACAAACAAGTTTAGCCCTACTGGTTTTATGAACGACTGCTTTGTCCATCTAATCGGCGCATGATAACAATAATGTGATTGAGGAATATAATATGTCCAAAACGAAAACGACGTTTGCCCATCAATTAAACTTTAATTTTGCCTTCTATTTTTGCGAATTGCAAGTTTCCGTTTAACAATTACTTTTATCCTCTCCTATTTATTTATTTATTTATTTATTTATTTATTTATTTATTTATTTGTCTTGAGCAAACAAAACCATCACGTACAAATATAAAAACCCTGAATTCGATCAAACATGGGTGATTATGTGACATATACCAACCTTTGACATAATTTGTGGGGAGAGTGATGTATAAGGATCGGCTAATAAACCAATCCGACCAGAACTTGATGGAGGTAGAAATGCTCTGCCACGCAGGTTGGCGGGTTGGATTAGGGCAGGCCATTTTAGGTCAAATCGGGTCGCAGGTCAGTCCTAAACATGCACCGATTAAGTTACAAAATTATTATAAATAAGCAAAAATAGAAAACAATGGGAAAAATTCATTATAATATATGAACAGGGAAAAACTCCTCGACTCTACCCAATTTTTGATGGGTCACGGGGTAGGACTGGGCAGGTTTGCTTCACGGGTTGGAACTAATCCAATCTATTGCCATCCTGCTGCTAATATCAGTGACTGATATTATGTCATATATTATTGTTTGGTGCCTTTCCTTTAACCACAATCGCCGTCGTCTCTGACACCTCTAAACCAACTGATATAGCGATGAGTGACTATTTTGTATTGAATTTCAAGTCCCAGTAATGGGTTCAAATTAAACAATTAATAGCGGAAGGCCAAGCTCCGTACAGACAGGAAAGAGCATCAAATGAGCCATGCGTGTATGGCGGCATTAATGAACGGGCCACCGGGTCGACCCCTTTGTTCCGCGTAGCTTTCGAAGAGGCTAGATTGTCAGGTCCACTCAACAACCACCTAAACATTTCCAGGAAACCTCCAGTGGTGCATTAACATTGCAAACATAAATAATTCGGATTTCAGCTTTCATTCCAAAAGGTTAGCTCATCAAGTCAAATGGTTCAATTTGTTAAACTTAGCTTTTATTCTATGTCAAGCTGACGTGAAATTCATTCTCGCCTTTTTTTCCAACAATCCGGCCTTCAAATGAAAAATCACATCATATATGGGATGTGTTCACACTTTTTTCCCTGACGCCCGCTTACATTGTACATCTGGCCTTATTTGCTCGATATTGCCAGAGAGCCTGTACTCAGCCGAACATGAAAAGGAAAAGGGGTAATCGGCCGAACATGAAAGGAAGAAAGCTACCCCCGGCAAAATTCAGTACTAAAATAAAAATTGAATGAAATAAGCCAACACAGAATCCAAATGATACACAACAGTTTAAAAAGAGCAGTTTTAGTGAAAAGAATGACTGAACGAGACCCTGCATAACATCAGAACATGCCATCTAAGCTTTAGTTTACAAAAAATGGGGAAAAGACCGAACCAAAGAATAAACTTCTCGTGCTGCTTTTATGCAAATTCAAGTACCTAAAGATTATATACACGTTTGTATACCTAATCTGCATTGTGGAACATGAATGAATTGGATTACAGACTACAGTAATTGCCAGTCATCTTCCTGAGCAGAATTCTCTGAGTCGCCACTAGGCAACCTGTTGATAGGATCATAATCTAGAAGACTGGTATTATCCCGCATCACATCTTGGTGGATGGTTGGTTTCAGGGAACTTCGGGTCTTGGCTACTGTAAATAGTGGAGCACCACTCGACTGACTGATTAGCTCCGACGTCCGTGAACAAAAATCATCAAAATCACCTGGCAAAAGTTAAGAAGGTGAATATTAATTAAGACTTCGAAGATATGAAATAAACCAAAGTGAAGGAAGGTGGTTTACTCTTGTCCCTGCAGTAAAATCCAATTGCCAACGATGGGTCAATGGAGTCCAAAGGCATGTGCCGCACGACACTTGGAGCAAAACCCGAGAATATTAGATGAAAGATGCCGACAGATGCAAAATGCAAGGCAAAAGGGAAAAGAAAATGGTATATCAGACATGGATTATTTGAGCAAATTTAGTCTAACCATATAAACTTACTTGCAATGATAAGATGAAGTATCAACATCTACATTCTCCAGCTTAATATTAAGAACCTGTTGATTAATCAAACAAGAATAAGTCGCTTTAGTATGTTGCCGTATTTAAGGGCTTCCATAGATGGAGCAGCACAAAATATTGAGAAGTATCATGAACAAGAAAACAACCACGTATGTTAAAATCTTAGCAGAACAGCCGTCACACGGGCTTAGAGCAGCTGATTTAAACCTTGCACAAACCATTTCATGAATATCCAGCTTATCTAGTGTGTTTGAACCAAGACCACTTGCTGCAATAACTAAATCTAAGATGATGTAATCAGAAGGTGCTAGAGTAACTGGTAATTGTAAAGCAAAATGCTGATTTACAGAAAGGTCCAAGCAATCATCCATTTTCTCTGTCACAGTTATTTCAGTCCTCTCTGATCTCTTATTATAAAACAAATTACAGTTTTTGCTCAAGAGTTCAATTTGGCTATCCTTGACAAACACATATTCAGATAACAATTGTCAGAGGCATTAGAAAAATTAAAAGCATAAAGCAACAGATGGTGATTCCTTATTCTAGAGCTCTCAACCTCTCAATATGTAATAAAATGTGGGATACATTAAAATTCATCAAAACCTGAAAGAATGAATCCTAACAAAAAAGAAAAATGAAAAAGAAAAGGCCAGCGGGGGGGGGCGGGGGGGGGGGGGGGGGGGGGGGGGGGGGGGGGGGGGGGGGGGGGGGGGGGGGGGGGGGGGGG
>CAVNYN010273890.1:13830-25525 GCA_963692815.1 Nyctanthes arbor-tristis
AAAAAAAAAAAAAAAAAAGAAAAAAAAAAGAAAAAGAAAAAGAAAGAAAAAGAAAAAGAAAAAACCAACGAACAATTCTCCGTAATCTATGGTCAGCAGTCAGCATCATTTCCTTTCAAAGGGAAGTCATCAGCAAAGGACTTGCTGACATTAACAAAACAGAAACATAACAATAAATCTGATGTGGCCACCAAGGAAGAAAAGGACATCAATGCAGACAAAGACAAAAGAGAATAAAGTGAATCCCTCTTTGATGTCTGACAAACCCCAGATTATTTGAGCCTGATTGTTGTTTGAAAGATGACACTGGAACAGAGTTTTTACTTTATGGAAGATGAAAAGCTGCAGTATCAAGTTCTTTAACTCCAGACTAAGCTTCATCCCAAAACTAAATTGTTGAAATCATATAATGATATCACAATATAAACAAAAAATATGTATTTTGTAACAGGTAGAAAATTCTTTCGAAAAAGCAATGAGAACAGAACCGCCAACATGGTCCTTAGACAAAGACGAATAGACTGAACATTGGCAATGTCACAATGAGCAGTCAGAAGCACCTTGGATCAGGTATGTCTATAGCATTATCATAATCGCGATACAATTTCATAATATATTTGATGAATCACCAGATATACCATTTCTTATAGGTAAAATCATGTACCTGCTGAACTTCATGTGGATCAAGATAAAATGCCCTCTCATCTTGCACTCCAACTATATATGTTGAAGCACCAGGTCTACCACCCAATACACCAAGGCTTTGTGGAAATGTGAATGTAGCGCTCAGCTGAGGAAGGTACCTGCAAAAATTGTTACTAGTTAAGAAACATTAAGGAATACTTGCCATTGCCTAGAGTATTTTGAAATACAAGCCCAAGCACAATATCCTCAGGGCAAACTGAAAGCAGTATACTTTGCAAAAAGAGGTAGTAATTACCAAAAATAAGAAACCTTAAAAATATTGTATATTTGATTGTAGACTAGTTGATTGACATGGCCAGATATAACAGTTCCTTTCCTAATCCACCAGTTCTGGTTTATAGTTGACAAAGAGCATCTTTTCAATTTTTTCTCAAAATCAAAATCACCAGATCGGAAGAGCTATTTCCATCGATGAAGCCAATCTAATATCCTATTTAGTTAACTGACTCTGTTCAGACGAGAATTAAACATCTCCTCTATTTGACTACCTCTCCACTCTAATTGCAGGTTTCTTCACTTCTAGATTTATTAAAGACAAAGGTACCAGAATCATATAACCAAATCCCACAAACACAACACAGCATATCCAAGACAACCATGCAATTATTAGAAGAATCCAACTTTAAACTGCTAAATTTATGGATCATAAGATGCTTCTATTATATCGTTCTGGCATTCAACAAGTGGAGTGGTTTAAAAGGAGTTGTTCTAACTGACTGCTGCTTTGAGATAATTCGTCAATTTTGTTCACTCTTGGAATGGTAAAAGAAAAATACCGGAAATGATGTCAAGTCTTGATAATTACAATTGTCACACAGATGAACAATTTGTGAAGGTGAAATGGACTTCAAATGCATAGATAGTAATTTCAAATCCTTAATTTCTTAGCTTAATTTTAACCATACCTCTGATTGAGAAGTTTTGAGATCAAAATTTTCAAAAACTTTGGGGCATTCAATGCATTTGAAGGTTGGATTTTTAGAGCTAATTTTCACTGGGCACCTCTAAATTGAAAACAAAGGACACACGGGCAATTTAAGCTGGATAAGTCGACAAGTGGGAGAACTAGAATTTTGATTTTAAGGTATTTTCAGAGAGTGAGAGCTGTAAAATATAACACCATACCTTGGGTTAATTTTGTCCAGGCCTAAAACCAATGGAACCAATAAGAGGACAGGAATCCAATCAGCTTGACCTCTAGAAAACTCAATAAAGCGTCTTGAAATATCCTCAATACAAAGAACTGGAGCTCCACCCCTTTCTCCATCCTCATCACCAGAAACCACATGTATAAACATCATATTTGAGGGGTCTCCTTTTTCATTCTCATCTCTCTTGCTATGAATCAAACTCTCCCAGGTACGGCACATGGCATATGGACCTACCCACGATCCTGGAGCAAGGCCATAAGCTTTTCCAGCTTGGAGAAGATTATGGATGGAGTAAGGCGAGTCCTCAGAGTCCCCAAAAAGAT
This sequence comes from Nyctanthes arbor-tristis, assembly GCA_963692815.1. Lineage (NCBI taxonomy): Eukaryota > Viridiplantae > Streptophyta > Magnoliopsida > Lamiales > Oleaceae > Nyctanthes > Nyctanthes arbor-tristis. The sequence goes on from CAVNYN010273890.1 coordinate 16,010, forward strand.
GCAATATTTCAATGTAACTCTGATCAGGTGGCTGCATAATTAAAAATTTAAAATCACACCAAATATGCATCATGAACATATCTACAGGGCATAAACTGGAGAGGGCTGAAATCATTAGGTTAACTAGATTTTGATACATATCAATCAAATTCTGCATTAATGTAAATTTACCTTGTGCTGAGATTTCCTCCATGATCTTCCCAATTTATGAATAATGAATGCCTGTGTTGAATTAATCACCACAATTATCATCAACATTGATATGAACAGTATTTAAAATGAAGCTAAATAAGAGGACAGAGTGAACTGCCTGAGCAACAAGCATCTGACTGCTTCGAAGCATGCAGCCCCAATATACATCACTAGTATATTTCAGATCTCCAATAGGCAAAAAACCTAAAATTTACCAAAAACAAATACAACCCCATTATTTACAATTATTTATTCACTAATGAATTTGCTCCAGGTCCTACAAAACTACCTTTCCTGTATGTGATCAAAATCCGCGATGTGAGATCATCAACGAAAGAAGCAAACCCCTCGCTCTGAGTCGGATCGGAACACGAAGAATTAGCACCAACATCTTCGTGTGCAACTCGGTAGCAAATTCCCAAAAGCCAAATGTCACCCTTGGACTGTGCAACAGCGGTCCTACTAAATCCTAATATTCTCCTCATCAGGCCACCATTCGAAAGCATCCTCCTAGCTGCTTCTCTCCAACCCTCATGATAATTTCTCCACTCCCGGACCTCTTTTAGCCGAGCACTGTTCTTGTGACCATCAAAATCCCCAAAAATCGATAGATTTGATAGCAAGATTCCTGAACATAACAAATGAGACAGAACCCAGAATTTAGTTTCGGAAACAATTGAAGTTTCTGTTGCATTAATCAGTATTTCTCCCTCAGAAACTCTTTGATTAACATATTCCGCAAGGCCGGACAAGAAGAAAGAAACAAAATTTAATTAGAGAATTTTTAAGACATTAGATCATGTATTCGTACCTTGGCAGCACGAACTAACATATAATCCTATTGTGGTGGTTTATTTTGTGAATTCGTGTACGTTTAGGCTTCGGTAGATATAAAAATAGTGCATAAAGACAAAGACAACGTCGCTTCCCGGAGATACTAACGGTGTTGAAACTGCCTACAGATTGTTCTGTCTGAAAAGTAATTAGGTTAACTGATTTTCTACGGAGTTAAGCTTTCAAGGTTACGGTACGATTTTAATCAAACGAAAATTGAATTGTCGTTCAATTATTGCGATAACAAGATAATTGACAAGATAATTGAATTGTCAAGCAAGGGAAGTGCATTCATTTGGGAAAGTATAAGGACTTTTTAGATATTTATAATTAGTATAAAATTCTGACCATTAAATTTTAGACATTTTAAAACCCTTAATTAAAAATCTTGGTGTATTCAATTAAACTTGTTAAGAGTCTCAATTAGTCCCTCTAAGTATTGAAATTGATTGTAACTTTTTGAGACTTTTGAAAAATTTTTAATTAAAATATAAAAAAAATGTCTTCAAAAATCTCACTCACCCCACATCAGATTTATTAAGACTTCTTGAATTATTTATTTCTGGTCTCTCCCCCATGAGATTTATGACATGTTTTTTCTTGTCCCCACTAAATCTTGTGGTAGGGGAGGTGGAGAGTCTTATCGTATTTTTTGCTAGTTTACTTCTTATTTTTATTTATTATTTATCTTTTGTTATTTACCTTGAACAATTTTCTCGTCATTCATGTTCCTAGATTGATTTACTACTATTATTTTTAATTTTTGTACTTTAATAATTTCAATTATTATGGAGTTAAAGAATAAAAATGATCGAGTGGAATGTGATGGATAATTTTTATCTTCGTCCTGTTCCTAATGTCCCGTTTCAACCTTATTTTCCTATTTATGTTAGGGAAGTAGGGGATGTTTGATTTTTTTTCTCATTGTACTTAACGGTGATAATTGATATATGAATTAGATGTTTTGGGTTTAGGAAAAGATTTGAATTTTTACAATGTTGTAAAAATTTATAAAAATTTTCTGATATTAATCTAATTTTTCATTTTTTGAAAATAATTTATATATTTGAAAAATATGAATTTTTAGTTTGTACTCTAAATCCCAACAAATCCATACAAGTCTAAATCTAAAGAATCCTACAAAATTTACGAAAGTCATCCATTTAAAAAAATCCGAACAAGCCTCAAATCAAGGTCTAGAACAAACCTAGAATCAAATGGGTATTTATTTATTTTTTAAGGGGAATGTATTTCATCAGTTCAAATCCCGGCGAACTGCTGAAACAAAAAATATCGGAGTTCTATGAATTCAATTACAATGAAAAGTAGATGACAGCATTGTACGGATTTTGATTTTAAGAATATCATTTGAAATTTTAGAAGGATGGAACCAAATTAAACCGTTAAGTTCTAACATGCTTCGATTGATTCCACCCCTTTTGTTCACCCGTATTACTTAAGAACCTCCCATTTTAATTCGTTACAGTTTCAACTTCTATTTAATAGAGATAATAATAGAATGTTAAACACACATTTTACCAAATTTAGAATATCCTTTTTTTGTGATTGATTGTAATTGTAAGAACAGGAAAAAGAGAAGTGTTGAAGTGGTAGAAGAACTTTTACAGAATGATAGATCGACATATGTTCTTTTTAAATCTCTAGGGATGAAACTTTTCTTATGATCACTGATTATTCTAACAATTCATTGCCATCTTCGCAAGTCGAGTAACGAGGCTATAAATTATTTGCATACAAATTCAAAAGGAAAAAAGAAATAAAAAGAGACATATTAACACCACCAACAAAGCACATATAGATGCCCAACAATTTAGTAACTAGTCTTGAACGGCCTATAAACCTTAAGATCAAGCACCACTCCGGCGATGGATCCGGCCGCGGCCGCCACAGAAATTATCAGGCATGCAATGCTCAGCATTTGCAGGCAAATCCATCTGGTACTCCATTTCTCTATCTTCTTCTGGGAAATATACATCACTATTGGAAAATACACAGTCAATGGCCAGAATCCAAGTGCTCCAAGAATTCCCACAACGTCATTGAAGAAAGGCAAGAGCATTGATATAACAGTTGTTAGGATTACGAATCCTGTTCTCCAGGATAATCGAAAAAGGTTCAGATTATATGGCTGGAAAAATCGAAGTGGGATTTTGATATCTTTGGTTATGAGTTTGTTTTCTGGGAATCTTTCTGCTGCATATTTTTCAACAAAGGCGAAAAGTGGCTGGCAGTAGACTTGGTAGGCTCCGACTAGATGGATAACAATGGCGGTGTTAGCTATGTCGAGGAGCCAATATGGGTTGTAGAAGCCGAATCCGGTTAGGAGGTTTCCGGGGGAAAGGTCTCCGAACGCTGCATATCCCATGCAGCCACACAGCATGTAGAAGATTGTTGTGACAACTGTGCTTGTTAGTGTGGCTTTCTTCATTGTTTTTGCCTCTGATGGTGGAGACTTTATTGTGTCCTGTTTGTTCATGAAATCGAGGAAAAGTAAGTGGCTTGGCTCAGAAGTTAGACTTTACAGTACTGGACAACATTAAAGATTGTACCGTTTATGGCATTCTAACATGCCCTGAATGTTTTTTTTTATTATGTACCTGAATTTCAATGAGGATGATTGAGAATGAGTATGCAAAGGCTATGTCACCAAGAGCTTGGAAACTCCTCCATATCTTTTGTGTTTGAGTCACTGTTCCAATGCTTATTCCAGTGAAGCTACCGCCTATGGTTCCATTTGCTGGAAAGAGATTAACAGAAGAATGCTTGATAGTTAGTTACTAAAAGCTGAAAAAAATCTCCCAAATCGAATTTGGCTGCTTCATAAGTACAGACCTGCAACTTTGGCAACTCCAAGGCCTAATCCAATCGAAGAATACGTGAAGGACATGACAGCCGCAACAATTGAGAGCCACCAGATTTGATCAAAGTCAGGAATTTGAGAAAATAGGATTTGTGTTATCCCAAACCCAATCATATATGGATTACTTGACATATGACAAGGATTTTTCCCTTTGCTCTCATGGAAACAGTTGGATCGTTTGATAGCCCTGTTCGTTGAAATAGCCATACCAAATGATTATCAAATCGAGAAGAGATATGAACATAAAACATCTTGCAATAATTATACTTAGTTACTTACATCATGCTTATAGATGCTGCAATTGTGTATCCAATGGCCACTCCAAAGATATTCAGATACTGAATTAGGCCACATAACTTCACTTTGGATCCACCTGATGCAGAAAAGTGAAAATACATTCAGAGGAATTTATCGGGTAGTGTACGTTGATTTTTCTACGTCGAAAACAGATTGTATTTGGCTTACCAAGATTGGATCTAACAGCATCCATGTAAGTATAGTTTCTCTTGCCAAAAAGGGGATCCCCGGACCGGTAGCAATCAGCCAGTAGAGTTGATGTGTAGTAAATCACAAAGGCGAATAAGAACATAACAGTTGGACCGGCAATCCATCCCAACTGAGCTATAGCCCATGCCAAGGAAAGCACTCCGGATCCAATCACAGCTGTTATTATATGCGCACTAGCAGTCCAAACAGTCCCTAAGAATACACACACATTTGAAGAGTTAAAATAGTATACCACATTGATGACTTGTGTGGTGGAAGAACGTTTTGGGACATGTACCTGTTCTTTGGGGTCGACCATCATCATCGATATCCCTGGACCTAAAATGTGGTGGCACGTTGACAGAAACGTCGAGTACTTGGCCGTGGTGGTGGTGGTGGTTATTGGTGGCAGCACTCTCTCCCATCTTGGAATTTTCAAGAAGCCAAAAGAATGCACACTTTTATGAGTTATAATAATCTTTCTACTTTGCAACTACTTTGACAGAAACACACTGAAACTGTAGAGAAAACACTGCAAGAAATCAATACAAAATCCCAAAGAAACTATGCATCAGACGACTTCTCTGTGCCAATCTCTAGACCATCAACTCTACACCTACATAGAACTGCAATGGCTCAATCCCAGACGCGTTGGTGAAGGTTCAGGAACCGGGTAGGTATATATAACAGTTTGCAATGAATTTCGAGCAACTGAAAAATGAAATGCATGTGAAGCCAGGTCCCAATACAAAGGGAGGGGTCAGTTGTCTAAATTTATTTTCAAGCATTCCATCAGAACAGTTAAGAAAAATCACCAATGTCAATGCCCCCACGCACTTGCAAACCCCGCCTAGAATGCAGGTTTAAAGCCTAACTTATATGTAGACTACTTTTACTACTACTGATTATAGTAATTAACTCAGTGATTATTCTTGTGGTCATTCTATTGAATCTACCTGCCACGTTATACGTTACACTGAGCAAGAAAAAGGAAATGGGTCGAGTGATACCTGAATTATTTAGTAGTTACGCAGATTTCTGCTCCCTCTCCCTCAAACAGAGGAAAGAAACTATGTACAAAGAGGGAGTTATCCGATACACTATGATCAGATGAGATAAAGAAGCAACTGCTGCACTCCCTTTCAGTGATTTTCTGAGTGCTTATATACGGAGAAAACGAGCTTAGAACCACTACTTTAAACTTATAAAATCTTATTATATCTCATGTAAAGTATACAAATCTTATTATATCTCATGCAAAGTATACTTTTGTACTGCATTTAGACGTGTAAGCATCCCAACCATCAATATTGAAAGAGAATTTATGCTTTCGAGCCTTAGCTTTGATCATTAATGAATTTATTTATGAAAGTTCTGTCAATTCACAAGCATAAACTAACATTACTGCGGACGCTAATGAGTAATACTGGACAAGATTTAATAGTATAGAAGTCGAGAATATAAGCTGACATTCTTAATGTTGAAAGTATTTAATTTGTTTGCATATTAACCAGTGATTCCTACGTTCAAATTTGAGGCAAATTGTAAACTTTTAGCACAGAGGAAGGTCCACATTGATGCTGATGGTACCTTAGGGCAGTATCTTCGTTGCATGATATAACCAATTGTGATTATTCAGTTGTTGAATTGGAAGTTCACAGATTAATTGTGCGTGTGGGAAGGTCAATAGCTGATGAACTAGCCATTTGTCTTGGGAAGCCAATGGGTGGCTCGGCTTAGTGGAGACAAGCGCAAGATTTTAGTGGGAAAATAGATGAATAAAGTACTTCCTTTTGAGGGTTCACAGCTCAGCTCGTCGCTCACCAAAACAGATAGAAAAAAAAGCTATATATAATAGGCAAGTGACGAGCTTTAGCAAAAAGCTGAGCCGAGCTGACTCGATGTTTTGCCATCCCTGTGGCAAAGTAATGTCAATGGAATATTAGACTATGCTGCATGAATGACCCACCACTTAGGTAGGCAAACCCCTAAAGAAACCCACTTTCAATGGTAGTTCTTTCACTTGGGCTGTACTCAATTATGCCTGCATATGTAGATATACATTAACCTGTTCAGATTACAATATTCTCAACTTGGAGAGCTGTGAGATTTAGTACATATTTAGTACGTCAGACCGAATAAGATTTAAACAAGATGAACTAAGAAACAAGGTTGAAGATTTTTTTCTACTATATATACTTCGGTTGATCGGATCCATTTGGTTAATTACTAGATTATTGAAAGATATAGAGTAACCAGAAACAGAAACCTATAAGCAAAATGGAGACAGTTGAATATCTGAATAATTGGACTAGAATAAAATCTAAAGCCTTTTCAACTTTAGAACCAAGCACAGAGTCAATGGTGTATCATTAAGTCCACACATTTTATAAGACAAGAAAGGTTATTCCTTTAACCATCCACTGCCCAATTTGCACAAAGCAAACAAAATTATGCACACTTAGAATATAATAACATTAAATCAAATCTTTACAAAGCCTCAAGAGTGTCTAAATAATGATGATAGTAGCCATTAATTGGTTTATAACCTATCATTCCCCATTCTTGGGGTATAATCAAATGCAAGAACCAGATACAGGACAAAAGAGGCTTTGGTGGAACCTCTTTTTTGTAATTTGCTTTTCTTACGCATTCTTTTATGACCACTCTTTTCTGCATCAGCTCAACAACCACACAGCAAATAGAATAACACAAAAATCACATCTTCTTGGATCCGGTGTTTCGAGTAAAACTGTAATCTTTTTGGCTCGACTTGCAGGTACATACCTAGAACCATTAAGGGGTCAACGCCCCCATGCAATTGTGTCTCACATGGCCAAGAAAGACTCAACAGACTAGCTTGTGGGCATATAATCACTCTACGAATCCAGTTATAAGTAAGCATTCAGTTCAGTATCCAATCAAGTTGTAACTGTACAAATATAGCGTCGCGTGAAATTAAAAAAATGGTACATGTTCCTAACGACCAAGTTCCATTTGCAACAAATTTAGTGACCCTGATTCAATTTTTCAGCAGCAAAAACTGCAACCCAACATAAAAACTCAAAGACTGCAAATTGGGAACAATGAACAAGTTCAAGTATGTAGAAACTATATTGCCAAGTAATAATAAAATCAAATATTATCAGTATTCCTTGGCAACGTGAAGTTCTCTAAATCACCTTATGTGCTGCCAAAAATTGTCACTCATCAAATTAACAGCATGATACTAACAGGATCATTCCACCTGATGCAAATGGCTATGTTGTTCAAAGAAGAATCTTACAAAATTTTAATTGTCCAGTCTTCTGCTATCCGCACATTAGGTTTGCGAATGGTGAGAACAGATGGTCCACGTCCCCCTCGCATCAGCAGGGGCCCAAGCTCAATATCCACTTTTTCATTAGCTGGTTCAATTAATGCATTTTTTGGTCCAGGAGAAAGTCCTATGAGTATTATTCTCTCCACAGCACAATCCGAGGAAAATTTTTTACCACCGGCACCTCTAGGGGATGCATTTGAAGATGTCAGCTTCCCATTGGAATATGTAAAATGGCGATGAATGTAAGCTCCTTTCAGGAATTCAAAGCTCTTCCCATCATCAACATAAAGCCAACCTTCAGCAACCTGGGAACTGTTTAAAGCTATAACCTGTAAACAGTAAGAACTTGAATTACTGAAGTGGATTTCATAGTTAGTGTGCTACTTATGATGTATGAATATATCGTAGATAGTGCTAAATGAAACGAACATGGTCCTCCATTTGAATCATTCACAGCTATAAACATGTATGTGATACCAAGTAAGATGAAGCCTTTCACAATCCAGTACCCAGAGCGGATAAAACTGCATTGAAATTTATCAAACAAATTCCCCATCATTTGCCGATACCACTGTGTAATTTAAACTTCCAAACCAAAGTATGTATGAAAGACTTCCATTCACCAATGACCTTAAGTAAAAGCTTGTTTGATTCTCTTTATCAATTATCTTTATAATTTCACCTACCATTGATTTGATCACTGCTCATTTATAAACATAAATTTCAAACTTTTATTAACTCTACACCACTCATTTCACTTCATTATAATTTCTCATTATAAATCAATATCAATAATGAGAATCAAACAGCCACTAAGTATGAGTATATGACAAGGAAAGCTAAGTTCCATCATTGTTACAAAATTCATCATTGTGATAAAGAATGTGGCATCCGGCATTTCATGCCACTATGGAGCATTCAAATATGACAGCAGTTGGCTAATAGCAATAAATAACCACTCTTTTCCGCAGACATTTTAGTAAAGGAAAACCATTAATTTAACTTCTAAAATCATCAAGCCAAAAGTGAGAATATTGAAGCTCCTCTTTGCAACATTCAATTGTTTATTTAGGTTGGTAGATAAAGATAGTTGTAGTGTATAAACTGGGTTGATAGTTTTGTTTTAATGCTAGGTGTCAACATCAAATATAAAAGATTATGCTATGTAGCACCATTAGTACTTTACATGGTCCGTTTGGCAACCATTTATAAATGGGGTTTGTTTATAAATGGATCTAAAATTCAAATTTTGTAATAGTAGTGTTAACTAATCAGGCCATATGGAATTAGTGATTAAAGCCGTGTGAAGGCTTACATCATCATGGATTCTAGTGCATCGCAATGAGTGCAAATTTTGAATTCTAAATCAATATATAAAGAATAATTCTATTTGGACAAATGAGTAAACAAAAAGTGTGACAAATTGCAAATGTCGCTCATGTGATAACCACGGATGAAAAGGTGATGTGATGTGTTGAAAAACAGGATCATGCCATGTGTCAATTTTGTTTAAATTTTCGTTATCTTTTTTTATTCAAATAGCACAACTCATATATCAACAAACCCCATTTGTAAATGGTTGCCAAACAGTAGCAGCAGAAGAAGGTACTAAATGGCAGATCCATTTATGGTTGATCCTTCTCCATACAGATATGTACATTAGCATATGCATTATTTTTGTGTGTGTGTGTGTGTGTGTGTGTGAGAGAGAGAGAGAGAGAGAGAGAGTGAGGGAGGGGATTAGTGAAAAAGAATCCATTTTGCAGAAGATCTTAGAAATATTTGGATTTTTTTCCTTTTT
>CAVNYN010273892.1:0-31149 GCA_963692815.1 Nyctanthes arbor-tristis
TGTAATATATTTAATGGAGGATAAGCTTAAAAAATATTGGGAAGCGTAGCCCTTGATATTTATTTTATCTTTTGTGATGGATCTTGGATTTTAATTTAAAAGATACTAACTCTCTTGTAAAAGGAATTAAGAACTTGAATTTGGATTTGGATTTTTCTCCTCCAAAAATAGAAGATTATTTATTAGAAATGTACATGCATTATGCTGCAACGGAAAGTCAAGGCAATACTTCTTCTCAAAGTCCAGCTTCTTATAATGGTGAACCTTTAAATGAAATGTGAAAGTTTTTTAGATACAGATGTTCCTTCAACTAATTATAGTTCATATATACATGGCAAGGTAACTGCTGCTAACACAAATAGCAATATTCCATCCTAGTTATTTTCATATTTTCAAGTAAATGCTCGTAGTATTTTATCACCTAAAAAAATGGAGTCTTTTGATGTTCTAAAATGGTGGAGGTGTAATGCAAGACAATAATCAATTATATAAAAAATTGCACATGATCTACTAACTCCTCCAGTGCTGACAGTAGCTTCTCAATCTGCATTTAGTTTAGGTGGTAGGATATTAACCGATGAACGATCAAGACTTAAAGAAGATATATTAGAGGCTCTAATATGTCTAAAAAATTGGGAATCTTACGTATACAAGATAAAGTAGATAGTATATTAGCAGAGGAGTTAGAGTAGCAAAATATTAGAGGCTCGTCTTAATTCTGTAAGTTTCAAATCTCTTTACTTTTAATTTTACAAATTTTATTTACTTTTTTTTAAACAAACTTGTACATGAAACGTTTCATTTATGTACAATTTTAACTCCACCTACAATGAATGTAGCCCGTCCCAAGCTCGGAAAAGAGGACGATGGTTATCTATGTAATAATTTAATTACTTGTCTTGTAATTTCATGGAAAAATAATGAAATGGTGGATTAGCTACCCTATCCTACTGTTATCTTTCCTTTGATAAAATCATGTCTTTTTTTTTAAAAAAAAAAAGAGCCGGCTTGGCTCGGCTCAGAAAAGGCCCAAGCTAAAGCGCCAGTCGATCCTCAATTTCTTGAGCGACTCGAGCTGGGCATTGGCCTGGGCTTTTTAGGCTCGAGATCAAAAACGCCCTTGCTGAGATCGAGCCGAGCCACATGCCTAATTGCAAGATATAGCTCTATACTAACTCAAAGACATTGGAATAAAAGCAAATGCATCTTCCAACTACCTTATACAGTGGCCTAGCTAGGATATTCAAGTTGGAGGGGTGACCGGTACTCGATAGCCTTTTGTAATTAATAGTCATTAGAATAGCTGATAGCATCGTTGAGGATAATAAGAAAGTATATATTAAATATGCTACCATTTTCTAAACCTTGTTTAAAAAATATAAAATTTTTAACTTTGACTAGTGGTACAGAAAAAATAAAGAATATACTGGCTTATCCAATCAGTTACTTATAATTTCCACCTAGTACCACCAGTACCATTTCCCTCATGATTTTTTTAAGAACTGGAAGGGGGAGGGGTGTAAGATCTCCACTAACGACAACCAAAAAGAAGATTTTCCTCTATTTTTTAGCAATATGTAGACGCAAAAAATTAGAATGACAAAGGTTGTAGTAGAAATAAAGGGGAAGCAACCCTCCTTTTTTTATTTAGTAATTCATTCCATTTTTTGTTTCACAATAAAAATATATTTTTAGTTATTATAATTTTTTAAGACTTGAATATCAATCACATCTCAATTATCATTACTTATTTATATTTGAATTTTGGAGAGTTAAATGTCAAAATCGACTATGGTAGTGGTGGTGGTATTAAGTAGTTGAATGAAAAAGATAATAACATATTTATCAATGTGTATGTATAAGTTGTGTGAATTGGGTGGATGGAAAGACAGTATATAGATGAACATGTATAAGTATATGAAAGAGAAAGCGGCACAGAAATTAAAAGAAAATAATTAGTATTTCTATTTTCTTATTTTTTATTTAATATAAGGGGTAAAATTGTCTTTTACGTAGAACTGAACAGTTGAAATTGATGAAAATTGTCTATAGAGAGACCTTTTGTGCATAAGTTTGAAAGCCCGGAGACCTATAGATTTTCGGGGAAAAAAAGAAAACGGTTATGGATGAAATTATTACTTTTTATAAAGGTTGGAGACCCTTTATGAAATTTATTCTTAATATTACTAGATATCTCACCCCATGCATTATACGGGAAGAACAACACTCTTTCCCTACCGACGCTCTTCCGATCTCAACATCAAAACAACACTTAAATAATAAGACATCAACATACTTGGTCAAATCTTAAAAAGTATCTTTTGTACTATAACATAATTTTATTACTTTGATCCAGTTAGAGTTTAGTAAGGCCTCTCTTGCATGACTTTTAAAATTTAATGTGTGTATGTGTGTGTGTGTGTGTGTGAAATTTTAAACAAAAGAGAGAAGTGCTGAGGCAATCTTTATTAATTAATGATGACTTTTTCCAAGGTATATAATTGGTATTCATTAATTACTACTTGCTAGGTCAATGATTCCAAAATGCTAGGTAACAATGATTTCAAAACTAAAAACTTAATGTGGCTTATTTTCAGAATGTATATATAATTAGAGGGTTCTTTATCATCTAGGTATTTTAGATAGGCATAATAATTATTCCAACCATCTCCTCATCATTCTACTGATTGTAATGAAATTTTCCTTTTCCCAAAGCTATAGCCAAGGATGGAGCTTCTTCCAGTAGACTCCAAGAGTAGTGGTTTAGACTGTAGCAGAACAAAATTTTTGATGATTTGTTACTATTTTATGTATAGATCATCCAATACAAATCAATTTTAAACCCATAAGTCTCTTAATATCTGCCAATTAAAAAAAGCATATACTGTCATTAATAGATAAAATACGCAAAGTGTTTATCCAATTTAGTTGCAAAATAGTAAAAAGTAATGTATATCATAAATTGTGAACTATATGAGTAGAACTTGCGTTTGGGATGAAAATATAAATACTCACTACAACCTACTAGCTAGAAGTCATCTAGCAATTAAATGATTATGTCTATTGAAATTGCAATACATGATTCTATTGGATAGATTTACATACAAATATATATATATATATATATATAAATATACACACACGATGCATCAAGAAATCAATGAACCTATCAAATTATCACAACAAACTCCTATTTTAAAACGTTTGAAGATAAGTAATGTATCAAATTCTAATAGAATTTAAGAAAGCAGCATGCAAAATATGAAATAAGAACTAAAAAGAGGGTACTAATATTGCTTCAGATGAGCAATTAATCCAAACAGATTTCAAGAAGAGGGTGCTTTCTCCATGTTGCAAAATGATGTGTCAAGAGCAGCCGTCCCAATTGCTATTCTCGTGCCAGTAGAAGAGCGTATAACATTCATTCAAAACCCTAAAATTTAAGCACAAACATTGCACTCAATCAAAGCCTTACAATTTAAACACAAGAAACTCGATTAGCAAATCACAAAAAATTATGAAGAATATAGGACAATCTGCTTTATCCATAAAAAATACATGTATTTAATTAAAAAATAGAATTACAATTTTTGATTCAAACTTTAAAATGATAGAAAATAAATCAGTAGAACACAAAAAAATAAAAAAAGAAAATAAAGAAAATAAATGACGATATGATATTCATACACAAGAATCGAGAGGAAATTGTTCAGGTCTTCGATTCGAAATATGATGAAAGGATAAGGGAGACACAGTCATAGAAAGAAAGGGAATCAAGAGGAAAATGATTCAGATTTTCGATTCAAAATATGGTAATCCAGATTTTCGATTTAAAATATAATAAGAGGACAAGGGGGAAGGGAGAGAGAGAGAATGACGTAGCAGACATAAAAATTGGAAACTGAAATAATATAAAAAAGACAGGTTGACGTTATAAGTGATGTCACCAGTAATCTTTAACGCCAGACTAATTGCAAGAAAAACTGTGCCAGATAAATTTATCTTATCATTACTATTTAGATAGACCACTACCACCACCACCACCACCACCATAACAATTATGGGAACTTTAAAGAAGGGCATATAAAGAAGGAATAGACTTGAACCCTCTCTCGTCTTGGTAAAGGAACTCTTTACCATTTAAAGTATGACCTTTAGTCTTATAAATATGAGACATTATAGTATTATGTAAATTATATTCTCTATACTGTACTTATTTAAAAAGAGATAAATTATTCTAACTTGAGGTACTTATTATTTAATTTTAACTGAGAACAAATTTTAGGACTAGATTGAGCTAGATTTAAAAAATTTTCAATAATATTTAGAACTTGATTGAACAAATTCAAGAAATTGAATTATAGTGTAAAATTAAAAAGAAAAAGTTAAAATTTCACGTTCGATCTTTCAATCATTTTTATGAGTGGTATGTTTATTGTTAGCTTTTACTTGTCACTAGTTATCTGAAACCGTGTGATGCACGAGAAATAACGACTATTTGTAAAACTGAACAAAATCAATATAAAATCTGCAAAACTTTTTAAGATACAAATTTTACAATTCAATAATACCTTCTAATTGAGTCACATATATTGAAAGAATTAAATTTTACGATTCATATCTTTCGTTCCTTTTTTTTTTTGGGGAAAAAACTATTATCTATGTCTAATTCTAGAAGCACATCATAGAATATGTACATAACTAAACAGAGTCATCATGTATTATTGTTCATTGTAGAGAAAACATAACTGTTCTAATATAAAATTACATGATAAATGCACCATGAATTAGAGAAAATATAATCGTTCAAATGAAAAATTACACATAATTGTGCCATGAATTAGAGAAAATATAATTGCTCTAAAAAAAATTACATGACAAATATCCACCCATGAATTAGTTATTCTATACTCATTTTCATAAAATTTTTCTCATCAACCTTCAACCTCAAAGTGATAAACTTCCTCATGCTCAAAAGCATGATGTCAAGACTGTGACTTGGAATTGAGTCATTAAACAATAACATAGCCTTTGTTGCATCTCCATTCGAGAAGCATCACCTAGCTTTAGATTCTATGTCACTTAGTTCCAGTTTCTTTACCCCTCCCCAGTAGCTTCTCATGGAATAGTACATGATTCACCAACTGCAAGATGGCATATACATATAATTGTTTCATATTTCAAGAACAAAACAAAAAATTAAAGTGAAAAATAAATCACCTAACATTTGCCTAACATCAAACACAAACTTCGAAGTCTAACATTTGCGCATAGTTAAAAGTCATAAGACAATGAAGAATACAGAACCTTATAAACATCCAACATTTCCAATTGTTGTTCCCAAATAAATTGGCGAGTATATTAATGCGACTACCAGAATAGTTTCTTATGTAAGCATAACTAAAGAGATATAGAAGGGGGTGGTCTTGTGCAATTACCTAATTAAATTTTCTTGCACATTTTTACTTGTTATGCACGGACACATATTACATCAATAGATTGTTGCACATACATATTGTGGTTTAAAAGATAAAATGATTCTCATTTTAATTCAATAGACTAAATGTATTGATTAAAAAAAAAAGTTTTTCACTCACACAACCTTCATGGTACGAAATTTTATTGCTAATCCATCTAATAGTCAATTGATTGACTCAATCTTCATATATCTCATAAATACTTATAACTAAATCAAATCAGATTTCATAATACAATTCAATGTCAACACTACATAGCTCCAAGACACGTACTAAATACTTATTATAAACTTTAATAAAAATTTGAAAATAAGACAAAAATCACAATAACTAAGCGGGCTGAAATTTAGTTCAATTACGTGAGACTTTCTATTATGCATTTAAAAAGATTTGTATATAACTTCATTAGAGTCCAAGAAAAGAGAGATGCAAACATACTATAAAACATCCTAAAGAACGTTTAAAGAACTTGAATGACGGCTAAGGACGGCGTTAGTACTTAAAGTATCATTTCTAAAAATTGAAACCCACCTTCCTAGAATGAATTGCTTTTAACATCTCATCGGGGACCATTTGGCATCTCTTAAAACAATACTTTTCATTAATCTTTTCAGTGTTAAAATCATGAAAATTTAGTTGATACATCCATATATAGTCATTAGCTATCTTTGAACATGTCCATACAATTCCGTTGACATTTAAATTATTAAATGAAACACAATAGCAATTTCTCCTACCAAGAACAAATTAATAAGTGAAACATAAGTGCAATTTCTTATTATATTCTTCGGGATGGAAGTTCTATGTGCATTATATATATATATATATATATAACAAACCGGTTGATGTAGTCCTTGCAAGACACTTATAGTGTCTTCTCCATGTTGCAACGTCACATGGATTTCCACTAAATTACGTAATTACTCAGGATCTCCCTGATATAATCCAGCAGCTGCAACTTTGGGAGCAATCTTCCTTCATGGAAAAACCATAGCACAGAAATTAGTTCAAAAAGTTCACTTAAACTAACAATACTATTCTTCCACAACCTACCCATACAATGTTCATGTACCATCTCATTTTCATCATTTCCCTTCAAACTTATGCTCATCTCATCATGTTAATTTCTCATCGCTCAAATTTATGTATAATCATAAAAATCTTTCCAAAAATATAAATAAGTAAAAGAGGACTGGGTTGAAATTATAAAAACCTATAACTCAAAAACCACTAAAATGCTACAAATCAAAAATCAATGGAAAATTACTTCGCTGGTTCAATCTTGTACGATATATAATTGGTCATTGTAAAAGAGTCCCTACGACTTTGTTCACTTGAACAATATAATAAATCAATAAAACAATCATCCAAGACTTTTATTATTATAGAATCTCCGCTTCAATCAAGACTTTTACGTCACCAACTCTACAATCGAACAAATTTCTCTAATTTTTTAATTTAGTTCAAGATATTGGATCATCTACAGAGGGGGAAAAATCATATAATTAGGAATTAGAAGTTCAATAGAATAGTTATATAAAAAGTCCCTAGTTCATATGTATACACATTCCAACAGTATGACTGCCACGCAAAAGTTATTCCATAGCATTAAAAAATATAAACTTTCAATAGCATTAAAAATGTCAGTGAGACTTCCCAAAAAAAAGAAATTTCAAAGAGAAAGTCTCGTCACATTTTAGATTTACATCAACAAATTATTAGCCAAAAATTAGACTCCAAGTATTCTAAAGACTCTTAGGGAACCCATATACAGATAAGCAAAAATTGATCCGCAAATTTCTCAGATTCACTAAAGGGAAATCGAAAAAGAAATTAGTACCTGCATATGGAAAAGCTCAGGACTTTGATCCATCCGTCCTTCTCGCCGAAAACCAAAGGAATCTGAATATAAACAATGCTGAAAACGACAAAATTTCAACACTATTTTGGTCTGAGCCTACTACTAAGCAAAAGCCCAAGCTTTTACAAAAATATATGTATCAATATCTTACAGGAGAATATTTCAACCCATGCCTTCAGCAATTGTGATCGAGAGAATGGCTAGCACGCTTAATGAGGAGACGGCTAGGGTTGAGAAGAAGAGATTGTAGGGAAGAGTAGTGAATCTCTTGCACAGAGTG
The DNA here is from genome assembly GCA_963692815.1 of Nyctanthes arbor-tristis. Lineage (NCBI taxonomy): Eukaryota > Viridiplantae > Streptophyta > Magnoliopsida > Lamiales > Oleaceae > Nyctanthes > Nyctanthes arbor-tristis. Next base: position 7,619 of record CAVNYN010273892.1, read on the forward strand.
CAAGAAGCGTGGCGTCGGAAGCCCTTTTGCGTAGAGAGGAAGAAATGTGCGCAAATAAATTAATTAATAAATGAGGAAAAATAATAAAAAGAAGGGGAAAAAACATAGGATTTTTTTTTTTTACCTTGAGCTTAAGATATATGTGAGATGAAGAAAAATAGCTAAATTGCAATTCTATTTCTCAATCCCTGACCGTGTGCCACCCTCTCTCCTACTGGAACCTTCTTGGAGGAAAAATTGAACTCGGAGGTTCGGACTCAGCTGGCAATCCATAATTCGGAGGGATGAAATGCGACCTCCAGCGGAAAACCTAAAAGAAAGCATCTACCAAAACCAAATCGCACCCAAAACTCAAGAAACTTTTGTTGCTGGTGCTGCTGAAGCGGAAGCGGTGGGGAACCCGAAGTTGCAGTAGATGTAAATAGAACGCGGTTTTGAGATACTACACGATAGGGCACACGGTGAGGGGAAAAAACCAGGTTCCCTAATTTCCCTTTCAACTTCTCTCCCCAAATCTCTCTTCCTCCTCCTATATATCAAACTTCATCCCATCAGAGAAATACCAACAATACAATTACTCTTTGCAAATCGATTAAACTTTGTATCCCTGTGTTACTATCTTATCAATGCTATATAAGAACATAATGCCGGAGAATGAAAACGGCACACATAGTTGAGAGAAGAAACACCAGACACTACTGTGAAATTTGAGTGGGCCGCCGAAGAAGAAAGTAAAAGCAGGGGGTAATGAAAATGTGAGTTATTATTTATTACTTTCAATGCAAAATGAAGAATTGTCGACTTTTGTGTATTTCCTAGACGTGAAGCGTTCCTCGAGCTGTGCAAAAGAAAAACGGTGAGGGAAAAAACTACAATAGAAAAAATTGTAAAACAGCAGTAGCTGGTTGAGTTTAGGTGTGAAAATTGGGGTGGGGGCCCGCATAAACTCAGCTACTTTATTATTAAGTATAGACAAGTTGCATTAAAGTTCACATTGAGACCTTCGATTGGAGATCCATATTCAATATATTTTGATATCAAAATTATGCCGTTCTATCAAAAGAAAAGAAAAACAGGTGAAAAATGTTTAGAAATGTTGGCAAAGGTGAAATGATACAGCAATTAAATTTTGCGTTTTGGCGTAGAAATTGGAGCATGAATTTGGCCAGTTCTTATTCTACATTGCCCTTTATACATGTAGAAAATAAAAATTCCTTGATCTTAATTTTGTCAATTAAATTTAGTAGCGTAATTGTTATTAAGTAAGTTCAATGACTTAATTGTCAGCAATTAAAGGGTAAGGATTTATCTGCAAGTAGAGTGAAAGTTAAGTCATCTTTGATACAATTAACTCGAAAACCACATTATTGCTCGTTTATTTTCGAACCGAAAAGGACGTTGGTCCACGCGGTAACGCGTCTCTTTTATCCATTTTTTATTATTATATAAAAAACGTGAATTGGATTTGTGGACCGATTTCTTCTACTTATAAGAAACTTGAGCTGATAGGTGAAATCATTGAACGCGTCTCGTTCAAAAGCCGCATCTTTACTGTTCTCTCCAAGTTCTAGTTTGGAAACTTAAAAATTCTCTATAAATTAACATTTGGATCAATCGGCTTTGTTCAATTTTAGGAGGGGCTGGCTGTAATAAGGACCACAGGAAGAGATGGCGACCCTGAGTATTCCGCCATTGTTAACTTCGCCGCGTGATGATGCCGTTCTACTTTATAAAGCCTTCAAGGGTACTTTTTTTTTTTTTTTAATTTTTCGCCTTTTAATTTTGCTGTCTTGAATTGTTTTTGGTCTTTTTATGATTGGTGAAGCGAAATTGCTCTCTTTTTCCCTGATTTCATAGACGGACGTGGATTTAGGAATTTGGATTTCGTTTTGCGAGCTTGATTTGATAATGTTCTAGCGTGGTTTGTTAGGCGTTTAGTTTTCGAGCAAAGTTGATTTCGTTTTGCAAATTGTGTTGGCGTGCGTTTGTTAGGCCTTTATGGATCTTTCCTAAGAATGACAATCAGATTATCAGAGGATATCATTCTTTACTTTAAGGCTAGAGTTCCAGCTTTGTTTTGGTTAGGAGAAATGAATTGGTGATAAGAACGGAAGGCTAGAGTTCCAGCTTCGTTTTTTCCATACAAAATGAGGTTTATTGGTACGTGAGCTGACTTTACTGTATTCTATATGTCTTCTGTGAGGGAGTAGGGGTATCAGAATTCTTTGATTGGGAAAAAAAATTACAGCTTTTGAGAAATAAAGTGAAATGCTCCCACTATCAGCTTTATAATGCTCCCACTATCTCACTAAGTCTTGTTTTCCTTTTCTCATTTGTCTCAAATTGTTGTCTAGTTTCTTGTTGAATGTGTAGTTTTTTTCCTCAAATGCCTAATATACCCCAATTTAAAGCACTTTGTTATTAACAAAATCATTCTTAAGACAATTGGAATTTCACATTTTTTCTTCCAACAAAGAATAAATAGTTGCGAAGATAATTTAATCATTTTACGGCCATTTAATGCAAGGGTACAATAGGAAGAACATACCCAAAAAAAAAAAAAAAAAAAAGAGCTTACAAATCCAACTACATTTATTATGTTTTCGTAAATAAATCTGTGTAAAAATGTGTAGTTGCCTATTTTAGTGGGACGGAGAGAGTACAAGAATAATTTATTGCCTCAGAAGAACTTTGGCTGGTTGACGACATTTTTAACCTAGATTAAAAGAATAATTAAAAAAACTATACAAATATTGAAATGTAGAAGATTCAACCTATATAAAACATATATGTATTATTTTCAGGCCTTCGAGGCCATTGGTTAGTCTTTGAAACTTCTTAAATCAGAAGCAGAAAAGAATAGAATTAAGCACCTAGGAGTAATACTTAAAGTGACTAGCGAGCAGAATCTTATGCTCATGACATAGGAGAATGTATCACGTCTTTAATGTTAAAATTGTATGTTTACTAACAGTTTCGTCATTAGTCATGAATTATAAGCTCTATTCTTCTTTAAAACAGTTTCTATCTCCAACAATATTTTTCCTTTCAAGACCCAGTAACATATTGCCGAGACAGCTCCAGTAACCACATATTATAGCAGTAGGCTCTAGAGAGCACCGGACTTTGTCCTCTGTAGTTGATCACAAGGGAATATTAAGAGAGTTGGATTTCATAGATATTCCACTTTGAAATGATATATCTCTCATAATTTGAATAGCCACCTTTATCTTTGTTGCATTGCATGACATGCGAGGTACTAGGACAAAAGATATGAAGCTGCTATACCAGCTTAATATTTTCATTATGAAACTTATTTAAGAATTAGCAAATTACATATTTAAGGCTTGTTCTCTAGAGTTTTTTCTTTGTTCTTTTGTTCTTCTTTCACACACACACACATATATATTTTATTTTTATTATTATTTTTTTTTTTTGGTGGGGGAAGGGGGGGGGGAGGGGAAAGGTGATTAGCTAATGTTTGGTTGAGATTGAGTTGTAAAGTCAAATATTATAGACAAAGAGTAAAATGTACAGTTAAGATTGAGTTTTAAGAGTGATGATTTTTTGAAAAAGCTCCAAAGAACAAGGTATTAATAAGAAATTGAAATTATATGTTTGAACTTCGTTATTTCGTTTTAAGTTTTATTTTTTGACATGAGGCATTGATTTTAGGTTAAATTGAAACAAATGCCCCGAACCTTTGCATTCATTTGCACTTTCGTCACCAACATCTAAATCTGAACGAACAGGCCCCAGCGTTAGAACAATTGGCGTGGTTCATCCAAAATGCTCAAATTTAATCATTAAAATGTTGGGCGTGTTTGGCATGCCATGTAAATGAAATCCTTTTATAATTGAAATTAGATTTAAAATTCACATTACACGAAGAGTGAAGAAAAGTGATGCATGTACATAATGATAAAATTTCAAGTTAAGTTAACTGCTCTATCATTACGTACGTATGTTACTTTTTTGTCTGGTTGACATGAATTTTAAATTTAATTTCAATTATAAAAGGATTCCATTTAAATGGGTGCCAACCATAGCATTTTAAAGATTAAATATATGCATTTGGATGAAACATGCTAATTTTTCAAAGGTTGGGGGCCTGTTCATCCACATCTAAAAGTTGTGATGAAAGTGCAAATGGATGCAAAGGTTGAGAACCTTCGTTGCAAATTACTCTTGATTTTATGGTTATATACCCGTTTAATTTTCTATTTGATCAAATTAGCTTATCTTTCTAGCTTTTTTTCTCTTAAAATTTTGTCAAGAAGTCAAGCTCACACCAAATACATATACTCTTTAAATAATATTTTTTGCATTTCCCTGTTATCTCTCTTCAATTTCTACCACGCATTTCAAAAAAAGAATCTCCCTCTAGCAAAAAAGCTATAAAAGTAGCTACAAAGAACAAGCCTAGATAGAAAGTGTAGATAGATGATGAAAATTTTACGGAATCATTGGTTGACAAGTTCTAAATTTTCTTTTCTATATGGGATGGTTCAGTCAGTGTATTTTCAGTTAATGTTTCAATGGTACCAATGAAATAAGTCAAAAAATTATGGAAATAAGTACATATATGGAAAAAGAAAAAAGATTAAGATGAGAGGAGACAAGATTAGTAAAAAGTAGAAATAAGAGGAAAATGGAAAAGAAAATATGAAATACATGACTGAAAATGAACCACCATTATTGGCTACCTGGAACTTGTTGGAGAAGATTGTGGACTCTTGGAATTGTCGAATTGATAGGGGTGTGGAGTTGGTTATTGGGAATTGCTGAGTTTAGGTTTAGGTTTTGAAGCAATTAATGGAACCAAGTCTTGGAAATTGGAATTCATGGTCAAACAAGAAAATAGATATATTGGACCAGTTGAGACTTGAGAGTTCTAAATTTCAAATTACAGGGAAAAAAAGACAGATGATGAACTGAAATTATAATAGCAGTGCACCCTCTAACTCACCTAGAGGCCTGCAATGAGGATACGTGCCTCACTAAAGAAGTTCCAAAATTGCGCCTAGGGGCATAATGGCTGGGCCTGAAGTTGAGGCACCTATTTTGGCGCCTCTTTATACCATGCTTTCAGTAATCTGAATGATTGTTGTACAGTGATTCTTTTTTGTAAGATTCAATAGTCAAGGTAACTTGCATCTGATTGCAGTGGACATCTAAACTATTTGTCCCAGGTTTTGGGTGTGATACTGAAAAAGTGGTTCATATCCTTGCCCATCGAGATTCAACACAGCGTGCGCTCATTGAACAAGAATATAGAGCCATGTATTCTGAAGAACTTCAAAAACGCCTCGCTTCAGAACTTAGTGGTGATGTCAAGGTACAAAACATTTTTATAGCTTTATTCTGCGTGGAAACTTCAAGTCAAAATATTTGCCCAGATTATTAGAAGGCTGAATTGACACTTGCAATCATAAATGGAATTATATGATAATAATCTTGCCAGAGTATTTCTAATAAATATGCCCGATTTCACTTGTGTATATAACTGTCTCTGTTATTGCATAATAGTCACCCCAAATGATTTCAGAGAGCTGTCTTGCTTTGGATGCCTGATCCACCATCAAGGGATGCTATGATAGTTAGGAAGGCTTTGAGTGGGGATGTAATTGATCTTAAAGCTGCTACTGAAGTTATCTGTTCACGGACTCCATCCCAGATACAACACTTTAAACAAGTTTATTATGCACGATTTCATGCTTACCTGGAGCATGATATTGAAAATCAAGCATCTGGTGATCACAAAAAGGTTCCCTCTCTCTCTCTCTCTCTCGCGCGCGCGCGCGCATGCCCGCTCTCCCCTGACATCACCAAAATGAAAGATTGTGATGTGGCATGTTACATGTTATTACCTCTAACATGACTGCATTGCTTAACATTGTAAGTATTATATGAAGGAAGAACTGCATGTTTTAACATCTATTTCTAATGTTGGCATATGATATGGTTTCCCCATTACTGGCTGAAGATTGTTACATAAGAGCTTGTTCGATGCTCTTTATTTTACCAATTTATAATTTTACCTATCACTGATTTGACATTTGATTTGATAACTATTCAATTACGACGACATATTTTAAACCTTTTTATATTCCCAATACACATTTTACCTCTCTCCTCATTATAAATTCTCCACTTTTTGACAAATAAAGAGCATCAAACAAGCTCTAATTTAAAGGTCCTTCCATGGGGAAGAAGTTCTATGCATGCGTCTCCCATCTCTTTTGAAAGCACAACTAGGCTGTTATTTGGTATCTTAGAGAACCAGACTATAGAGGGTTATGAATATTTTTATCTGGACAGTAATTTTCAATTGAATCCAGTTCAACATTGTTTCTTTTGGAATTATCATAATGAAAATAGGAGCACCTTTACTCACTCACTTAGAAGAAAGAAAATTGAACACGCACACAAGCACACATTATATATTAAACCCCAAAACTTTAATGTCAATTACAGAAACACCATATAAATTAGAAAATATTTCTGAACTGCCACACCTCTGGGTCTTCACTAACTTGTGTACAACAAATCGAAAAAATCATGTTCAGTTGGTCCTTGAATTTTATAATGTCTGGAAACTGAAGTTGTCAAATTTTAAATAAAATTTGGGTGACAGTTTGAATACGGAATATTAGGAAAGTAACTAAAGATGACAGTTTAACTTGATTTGGTTAATGTTGAATATGGTGTTCAATAAGAGAACTTCAGGAGCCAATGAACTCTTATGAAAGTAAAAGAAAGGACCAGATGACTTTTTGTAGACTCTGGAAAGATGAATCCTAATGAAAACAAATGGGGTGGTATTTTGAGAAATTTAGGTCATGAAAACTAAGGCTAATCATAGATGGGAAAAGGAACGGCTTAGGGACATGATCTGGCTCGCATCAAATACATGATCTGGCTCGCATCAAATACATTGACTCAACATGCTATAGAAAAAGTTTTTGCTGCAGGCTAACAATTAAAAACGAGAATCTATCCTTCTTATCATCCATGCCATTCAAGAAGTTTGGAGGCTGACCCTTTATTAATTAGTAATCCATTAATGCCTTAGCAATGGAATATAAATAGTTTTAGAATTACCATTATTTTCCAATTATGTACTTACTGATGCCTTCCATTTTACTTCTATATCTAGTTGTTGCTTGCCTGTGTGAGTACAATGCGCTATGAAGGTCCACAAGTTGACCCAGTAATGTCAGATGCTGATGCTAAATCTCTTTATAAAGCTGGAGAAAAGAAGCTTGGAACTGATGAAAAGACTTTCATACGCATTTTCACTGAAAGAAGCAAGCAACAGTTAGCTGCTGTTGCTTCTGCTTATCGTAGCACATATGGAAAGTCGCTGAAAAAGGTATACGGTCCCAAGGTATTATCTGCTTATGATTTCCCATCGCGAAATAATACCCACTGACATGGAGAGTCACCTGTACGCCTTGTGGAATTTAGTATTTGAAAAATGGAAAAAATGGACAATCCATGGCTGACAACTCAGTGGCATGCACGATGGTGGATGCGGCAAGTATTTGAAAATTTGTAGATTTCCTATGTCTATTGACTAACTAATTCATCTTGTTGCAGGCAGTAAAGAGTGAAACCTCAGGTCACTTTGAATTTGGCCTTTTGACTATTTTAAGGTGTGCTGAAAACCCTGGGAAATACTTTGCTAAGGTAAATACTCTATTTATATAGAAAACCATCTTAAAAAGGATTTTATTACCCATAATTTTTGTCTTGGAATTCCTTCTCTCTCGAAGTCGCAGTGCATCTACTGAGTTATTTATTTGACTCTGTTATGTGCAATCATCGTTTTAGAATACTTATTCTGGAACTAATCTCTTTTGACTATTAGAGTATCAGAAAGAGAAATAAAAACGCCTAATTTGTGCAAATCAACACGAGCCTTTGATCTTGCTACAAAATAGAACCTCGCTGTTGCAACCTTGACCTATCATTATTCCTGCATAGAAGGACCTTTTTTCCCATCAGTTTAACCCTTAAATCTATGGTTTGACAGGAAATTACTACAGTGAACTTATTTTTGTATTTTAGTTTGATTAAACATAAGGAATTTAAAATGAGGATAAAGTAAAATAAAATAAAAGTAACATACAGTGCACCAATATTCGTTTTTCCAAAACAGACTTTATCCTCTCAAATTGCCATGGATGCCACTGCCAGTTCAACCCTTCAATAGTAAACCTTCTTCTTAATCAAAGAACAATCATTCTCTCCATTTACCACGACCACCATCTTCTTCCATTGCTGTTAGGCATGGACCTGATTTAAGTTTGGTTTGGCTGCTGTCTCGGGCAGAATGATATAGTTCTTCATTTTCCATCATGGCAGTTCATGTGTTCAGAGCTCATTATCCTCGTGCCCTTGTCCTTTTTCCCATTCTTTTGAGATATTTGAACAATCAGTCCCTAAATTTTACGATCTATGGCATATTTGTAGTATTCTTCAAATCTTTACTTACATTTGCGCATATTGTCCTTATTATATTGTTATACTTATTATTAATTTTTGAAAAATATTGTTATAATTCATGTGTATTTTCCTTATTATATTTCCTTTTTGTCATCTGGTTCCTTAATTTCCTCATGTTAGAGAAGTTGACCAAACACTATAATCATCGTTTGAGGATAAATGGTTCCTTCATGTTTAATTACAATATTTTTGCTCCAAAAAAAAAGAAATTACAAAATGATTTTTTCTTTTTTTCCCATTTACATCAATAAACACATGCCACTATATGTAGTTTTATTTATTTGTTTATATTGTTTGAGGATAAATGGTTCCTTCATGTTTAATTACAATATTTTTGCTCCAAAAAAAAAGAAATTACAAAATGATTTTTTCTTTTTTTCCCATTTACATCAATAAACACATGCCACTATATGTAGTTTTATTTATTTGTTTATATTGTTTGAGGATAAATGGTTCCTTCATGTTTAATTACAATATTTTTGCTCCAAAAAAAAAGAAATTACAAAATGATTTTTTCTTTTTTTCCCATTTACATCAATAAACACATGCCACTATATGTAGTTTTATTTATTTGTTTATATTGTTTGAGGATAAATGGTTCCTTCATGTTTAATTACAATATTTTTGCTCCAAAAAAAAAGAAATTACAAAATGATTTTTTCTTTTTTTCCCATTTACATCAATAAACACATGCCACTATATGTAGTTTTATTTATTTGTTTATATTGTTTGAGGATAAATGGTTCCTTCATGTTTAATTACAATATTTTTGCTCCAAAAAAAAAGAAATTACAAAATGATTTTTTCTTTTTTTCCCATTTACATCAATAAACACATGCCACTATATGTAGTTTTATTTATTTATTTATATTTTTTGGTAAATGAAAGAAAATTAAAATAGAAAAGAGGATTGTTCCGTCCCTTTGCAAGTACAAATCTCATCAAAATATGATTAAGACTGCTCATTTATGTAGGAAATTCTGTAAAATGTTTGAAGAATTGGTTTCTTTAACTTTTTCAGTAACATAGATACAATTTCTTTTTTGAAGTTTATTTATGACTTGAGAATCCGTCCTTTAGGAGTTGTCTTGCTTCTTGTTTGCTTGAGGTCCTTTAGTTTGTGCATCTTGTTTGCTGGAGGTCCTTTAGTTTGTCATGCACGCTACAATCTTGAGAAGATTTGTCGATTTCATTTGTTCTTTAGTTTTTTCCATTTCTTTGATGTCTTCTTCCGTGTCTTCCTGTGAGTCAGGAGGGTAGTGTTTTAAACATGCAAGACAGCCTTGCATATTTTTTCTGGTTGTGTCTCATTATGCAAATTCAATCCTAGACCCTTTTTTGTCAATTTACTTCGCATAATTAATCCTTTTTATGCTTACAGTTGTGTATAACAAATACTGTCAGGTCTTATACAAGGCGATGAAAGGCATGGGAACAGAGGATACAACACTTATTAGAGTAATAGTGACAAGAACAGAGATCGATATGCAGTACATAAAAGCAGAGTACGAAAAGAAATATGGAAAATCTCTGAATGATGCAGTTCGTTCGGAAACATCCGGCAACTATCGGGCATTTCTTCTCTCTCTTTTGGGCGCCACACCTGTTAAATAAAACGGGAAGTGTGAAGCAGCGTGGAAAATGATTTACTTAGTAGTTGTGAACTTTGGATCAAATTACTTGTTTGAAGGTCTGTCCATGCAACAATAAATGTGTCCTGGTGGGTGTGGAGTCTGGATGCCATGGCTTCGTTCCAGAGTGCGAGAGGTTCATCCAATGAACTTTATTAGTGTTAGCATTACTATGTAGATTTAAGTGTAAGAGTTTGTAACACTTTCTATTTCAAGTCTCTGGTGCATCCCTGTAATAACACACTAATATTTGAATGACAAGAATGTATGTGAATTATCTGTCATTTTCCATTTGGCGTGAAGGCTTCTTTTTCCCTTTCTTTTTTGTGAATCATTAGCGTAAAGGTTTGTGACACTTTGAATTTCAAGTTTGTAATGCAACCCTGTAATGATACACTAATTTGAATGAGAGGAATGTATATGAATTATCTATCTGTTGCCTTATTTTTCCATGTTTATTTCTTTTCTCTATTTAGAAAACATGCAAGCGATGTGCGCTAAAGTGTCATTCTAGTATTATTATTTCTTGGAAAATGCTAGAAGGCCCCAACTATCACACAAAAAGGTTAACAAAATTTAAGAGCATTAATGTAAGGGGTGAGTATGTGTAGAGATGGAGAGAATTATTATTTTATTTGAAAAACGATACATGTACTGCATATCTCCTACCCAAGATATTACCAAAGATGTTGAAATGTTTAAAATGCCCTCAACTTGAAAAGAGATTTACCTGGCAGACCATTCTTTCCCTATTTCTAGAAATCTGTGCGTGTTCCTCTCCCCTCCAAAAATCCTACCCATGCGATTGCATCACACCTCCACTCACCGGCGATTGTTCTAGCACCTAGGCGGTCGGCCCAAACTGGGGATTGGACTCGCGATTCAAAGGTAGGAACGTGCTGTTCGAATTCGTCTCAGTCTTTTGCTCGTGTTCCAGCGGCTATAGTTCTGTAAGCCTTGTCTCAAGCTGACTTTATTTGTTTTATTTATTTTTTTTATTTCTTTTTGGTGGGTAATGAAAGCGGTTGTTAATTCCCCATAAAACTTTGGTGAAGCTTTAATCAGTTTCAAGTTTCTTGCCTCGGGTAGATATGTGTTTGCAGAATTCTGATTTTCGCTCATAATTTTGTAGAATTTTAATCAGAATTGTAATTTTTGTTTTTCAACTTTTGTTTTATAATTTTTGTAGAATTTAATTGGAATTCTAATTTTTGTTTTATAATTTTAGTAGAATTCTAATAATTTGTTTCCCCTATAAAACTCTAGTGAAGCTTTAATTTTTGCTTGACTGTTGTTTATGGTATGGAGTGAGAGCATATTCTTGCTTGAATGTACTAATTTATTTTCGGTAATAGCAAGATTTTAGATTGACTGTAGTCCTGTCATAATGTGCTATGATACTTTTGGATTCTTAGCAATTTTGAAAGAGCACAATGTTTGGATACAATGTTGGATTGCCTTGTAATCATCTGCATTTTTTAATATGGATACTGCCTACTTAAAGTGTATTTCCATAAACTATGTACATTTATATGAATATAATTTTGGTTGTAACTTTCTAAAATGCATTTGGCGTCAACATGATGCATTGGAGTTACGTCGTTTGTAGATTGCCCCCCTTCAATTTTCATTGTTAATTGAAGTTTGATTTTGCTTATGGCGTCAACATGATGCATTGGAGTTACGTCGTTTGTAGATTGCCCCCCCTTCAATTTTCATTGTTAATTGAAGTTTGATTTTGCTTATGCATCTTGTGAGTGACCTGGCATTTATTGCAATTTGGTTTAGGAAGCTCTACATTTGCATTTTAACTAATTGGGTGAAAGGAGACTTGATACAGTCATTAACGCATCACACATGAAAAAATGGTTATATTCCTTGTTCAGTAATAATCTTGTCTATCTCAACATGTTGCAGTTGTCTCAAATGAAGAGGTGCTGTCCAAGAGGAAAAGCTTGCCCAAGTAACAAGTCATGTATTTAGCATCTTCCTCATCAGATGACCACGATGACGATAGAAGTGCTCTTTGTCCATATCCTCGATTCAAGGAAATTAGAATGGTGAAAGTGTTGACTAGAATTGTTTCTTGTAGAAAAGGAAAATGATTTTAAGTTAGAAGATCGTGGAAAATGGATGTACTTTTACCATTTATCTTGCACATATTTGATATTAACCTTGTGCATATATAGTATGTAACGACTAACGATCTTATCATTTGTATGCATTAATGATTAATGCAACTGCTCTAATGAATCTTTACACGCTAAAGAGGTGAATTAACAGAAATGCTGTACAGAAGTTCCTTCAGATTTTTTGGGTCTCTTTGGCATTTTTCTACTTGATTTGATTATATCTTGTTATATATTGGTTTAAGCAAGGTCCTGGAAGGCATAATAGGCTTATTGCAGTTGCTAGGGAAATGGATATGTAATATACCGTGCAATTCTTCTATAAAATGCAATAGGTAACTTGTGTCTTCATATCACAATCTGCCAAGATATGAAATGCATCAAGTAATAAGCTCTATTAACACAATATGCCAAGATATAAAATAAAATAGGTAACTTGTGTGTTCATATCAATATATCAATATATATAGTGCTTGATCTTCTGATTCCAATGTCAACCACATGGGACAGTTAAATAGAAGGGATAACAACAATTTAAATAGAAGTTGGCTACCTCTATAAGTTAATGTACATATACAAGTAGAAGGTTCATTGTAAGTTTACAAAGCATAGGAAATCATACATCATATCAATGTTTGCCATAGAAAACACTTGGACAACACGTTGAAACATTCAACGGCTAGGCAAACATACAAACTAGGCACACGTAATTTTTTCTAACTACTAGTCTCGCTCTCACTTTCTTTGCCCTTGGGAATCATGTTTAGTGAAATCTTTCCACCTTCAATGAATTTTGCAGGTGAAAGCAATTTCGCTAATTCAACAAGATCTGTAGCGACCCAAAAATTTTTAGAAAAATTAATTTTATTAAATAACTACGCGTGGCTATAATCTCACTAATGTTAAAGTTTGTAAAATTTCGCGCTCGTCTAGTCAGCCGCACTTTAAGAACTTAAATAAATTTATGTTAAAACCATTTTATTCTATTTTAAATTTAAGGAAATTCCAAATTTTATATCCAAATTTTACATATATATAGTTTGATTTCAAGTGTTTCCAGACATCAAATTTTGGAACTTTTTCACGTCAAATACAATTTCAATTCACAAAAACTAACCCAATTTTTACCCTACTCCCATTCAACAACCAAGTTGGAATAAAACACCACCTCCACGACTATACATTCATCCCCTAAGCACACATCGTTCACACAAACTTTCAGCCAAAAATTTGGTTCCATTCCTTGAGTCGAGCACGGGTATGTGTTTTTTTTCTTTCTTTCTCCACGTCTACCGCTGGGTTCCCCTTATTCCATACACAGCAATACATACACATATGCATACACTGTCACCCCTCACTGCGCCACGTCCCGTCGCCACTGCCTCACCGATAGCAGGCTGGTAGTAGCCGCGCCGACTCTCTATGGCACCACCATCACCCCTCTGCACTACCGTTGGCAGTGGAGCACGGCCACGCCGAAAAATCCAACACCACCATCATCTCCCTCACACAACACAAAGATGAATATTAACAACACACAAAACACCCAAGAATTTCCAGAATCACATACACACCCATGACCATACTTCGCCCTTGGCCGAATCTCCGCCAGAAAACTCATGACCGACGGAACTGCGACCCAATCCACCTCCATTCCCGCTACCTCCTCTACCCAAGCCACAACCCCCGCGACCCCTCCTTTCAGTCCCCTAAGTCACGACCAAAATTTTCGAGCCCAAAACGTCGCCGTGCAACCTACTCTGCCAGCCCAAAGCTCTCGACCGAATCACACCCTCAAGCATCCAGGCCACCGCGACAAAATCGTGAGGCACAGCCACGTCGCTCACCCTCTCACCGAAGTTCCACCCGTCGGCATCAGTCTCGGCCGGCGCAAACACACACACACGTACTAACCCTCTCTCTGATTTTGTGAAATTTGGGATCGGGTTCTGGGAGAGGGATCGAGATTTGGGGAGGGAGGGGGGTTATATTTGTTAATTTTGCACCCAAAGTCCTTGAGTCTGGTTTTGAGTCTTTTCAGTCCTTGAAATTTTATTGACTTTTAAGCAGCTCAAAACTATCAGTTAGGGTATCTTTTAACCCAAAACAATTATAGTGTCCAATTTCAGTCCCTAGATTCTAAGTATATTTTAAATTGGTCCTAACAGTATTGGTCTTGTCAGTTTCAGCTCCCAACCTTTTGAAAAGCATTATTTCAATCCCAAACTTTTATAAATATTCATTTTGGTTCCAGCCCTAAACTATTTCAGTATTTCAATTTAGTCTCTAAAGTTTATTTCCCTTTTTATAAAGTATTATTTCTTTCATACTAAAATAATTCAATTTATTTTTGACTAGACGAGGCGTGAAGATTCAGAAGCAAGTAGGATTTTTACGAAAGTTGCCCAACTCACAAGTTTAAGGTAGTCTCATTTTTTTTAAAAAAAAGTTATTTTCAAAAGTATGCGCAAAATTAATTGATCTGTGCTATCAGTATGCATGTGAATACGTGATTTATATGTTTATGATATGCATGAGCTTACTTGCTTTATGCTTAAGACGAGACGAGACGAGAATATTTATGAGATGCATGCAATACTTGATTGCTATGTGCTAGTATTTACTTGCTTTATAGCATAAGACGAGAGTCGGAAACTTGCATTTACCATACGATGCTTGTTTTCGAATAAAGAATCATTTTGAGATATTCATGTAGTTGCATGTTTATATGTATATTGTGGTATAAGTTAATTAGTTTGCGCCGAGTCTACTGAGTATTTCTATGAAATACTCACCCTTTCAAATTACCACTTTTGCAGGTTAAGAATCAGAGGGGAGGCACTAAGCAGTGGTGGCATCAAATTTCGAATTTATTTTGGAATAAAATAAAATATTTTTACTGGTTCATTAATATTTTTTTGAGATTCCTCATTCTTTGACATAAACAAGTCCTTTTCCCGGGATATTAATTTCCAAGTTTATTTTTCCACATATTTTTACCCGCTATCAATTACTTATTTTAAAAAGAAAAAAAATATTGATAACGTCTCGGGTGCTAAGAATTCGGGGCGTTACAGCTTGGTATCAGAGCAAAGGTCTACGTTTCTATAGACTTGTAAAATTATTTAAAAAAAAATTTTCAAAAATTTCTATAGTTTGCCACTGCCATTGCTTCCTCCGCTGACTTTGAAGGTAAAAGAAGATTTATTTGTATAGTATTTATTTTGAAAGTATTCACGATGTTATGTCGAATGCATATTATTATGAGACTTTGTAAGACAGATATTTAAGAAAGAAGACTTGTATTCGACTTTATGAAAGATTTGAGTAGAGCATAATTGGGCACAATATTTAATTATTTTAAGCAAGAAAGATTTGATGATTTCAATTTAATAGTCCTCGAAATTAGCTTAAAATTGACAAAATAGTAGTACTTAGCTGGACTTGGCATAAACAGTACTTTCAAATATGGCACCGGCGACGAGAGGTAGGATGAAAGAATTCAGGGTAAGAACCGATATGATCTTCCATAGGTACCTGTCATATAGGTTTGCGCCTGGAGTCACTGTATCAGAGCATATACTTGGGTATAACGTGGCATGCCATGAAGCCATTGCCAATGGGTTCAGGACAAAATATACAGATTCTATTGGTCACTTGATATCGAGCTTCCCAGAGAATCGGCGCCCCCAGATCTCCCAGTTGCTTGGGGAGTTGAGAAGGCGTTATGGGATGGATGTTGATTACCAGACCTTCTGTGATGAGCTGGTAATGCAGGGGGAGGCACTTGTACCAATGCATGTCCCCGAACCAGTGTCAGAAGTTGTGGATGAGGAGGTGATAGTGCTAGGTGAGAACCATGAGGTATCTGATGCGGAGTCCGAAGTGTACGGACCTTATGAGTATACCCCTAGTACACCACCGGGCGGAAGCATCCCTACTTATACCCCCAGTACACCGCCAGCAGGCAATGGGAGAAATGGATGGCTAGATGAGTAGAGTAGCAGACAGACAGATGGGAACTACAATTTATCATAGCATTTATTTCAGTTTACAGTTTTATTCATTCATTTGAGATATTTTGTACTCTCCGTTTAAAGGATATTCAGTGATTAATGAAATAAAGTTTCCGTCTTATTTTTGTTGATGAATGGTTTTGCTCGTTATATACCGATGCTTGTGTTATAACTAGATAACAATGGGAATAAACTTGTTTTGGATTCCTGTGTAAAGGAAATGGCACGAGGAAATGCACAAGCCAACCTGATGAGGGATTTGCTCCAAGCAGTGCAAGACCTCAGACAAGGCGCTTTTGCAGCTCAAGCTGCCCCACCCCAGTCCATTGTAGAGCAGTTCTGTAGATGCAGGCCACCTAGGTTTGATGGTGGCAACGATCCGTTGGCTACGGAAGAGTGGATAAGGTCCATCGAGAAGATCTTCAGCCACATCTCATGCCCTGATGATCAGAAAGTGTTGTGTGTAGAATTCATGCTTGAAGGGCGTTCTGGCTATTGGTGGGAGTCTGGGTGTAGGACTAGGATGCAGGAGGAGCAAAGGAACCTGACTTGGGAACAGTTTAAGACAGAAATAACAGATAAATACTTCCCACAGGCTCTTCGAGATCATAAGGAGTCCGAGTTCTTGAATTTGAAGCAATGTGACTTGGACGTTACAGAGTATGAGAGGAAATTTGAGGAGATGTCTAGGTATGCCCCACACTTAGTGAGCACTGAAGCCATGAAAGCTCGGAGGTTCAAAAGAGGCTTACATCCGGATATTGGCCATATTTTTTGCTCTCACTCTTTGCCCACTTACGGGTAGGTGCTGAAGATGGCCCAGAAAATAGCATATTCTAGGGCACGTTATGATGGTCTAGGGAGTAGAAGCAATCCGCAGAATCAAGAGAAGAGGAAATGGCAAGGGCCGTATTAGGGGAAAAACATGAACCAGACATCCAACAAGAAGCCAAATAAAAGGTCGATTGGTGGACAGAGTTCTAACATAATTCCACCATGCCCTAACTGCAAGAAGCTGCATAGGGGAGAGTGCTTATGGGGTAAAGGAGTATGCTATAGGTACAGTCAGCCGGGCCATTTTGCATCTAATTGCCCTAAGACTCCTGCTCGGAGCACTGACCAGAAGAAGAGTACGCATCAGGCTAACAAAGGCAAGGCTCATGTATTTGCCATGACACGTGAGGATGCCATCAATGATGTTGATGTGATAGCAGGTATACTAATTAATCATAGTATTCCTTTACATGTCTCGGTTAAATGTTGTGATGTGCAGTTCTTTGATAGTAATGTTATATGTTAAGGGTATATTATCTGTTTCTTGTATTCCCATTTATGTGCTGATAGACTCAGGTGCCACGCATTCTTTTATATCTACCTCATGCCTAGCTAGACTGAAATGGGTAGGAGAGAGAACAGATAGTTCACTTGAGGTTAACCTCCCTTCAGGGGGAACTATTAAGACGAATGAGTTAGCTAGGGCAGTACCGATTGATTTGGACGGACTAATATTGAAGGCAGATTTGAACATAATCGAGATGAAGGACTTCAACATTATACTGGGCATGGATTGGTTAAGCTGTAACCATGCCACCATCTTGTGCCATGAGAAGGAAGTGGTGTTTCAGAAAAATAGGGAAGAGGCATTTAGATTCTATGGATCAAAAGTCAAAGTCCTTCCTCGCCTTATTTCATCCTTGTAGGCAGAGAGGCTGTTGGCAAAAGACAGTTGCCAGGGATATTTGATTAGCCTTCAGGGCGAGCTAACGACTGAAATCACGTTGGATCGTGTACCAGTGGTTTGTGAGTACGCAGATGTGTTCCCAGAGGATTTACCAGGGGTTCCACTAGATAGGCAGGTAGAATTCTCTATAGATTTGGTACCCGGTGCAGCGTCAGTGTCTAAAGCTCCGTATCATATGGCACCTAAAGAGTTGCAAGAATTGAAAGTTCAACTGGAAGAGCTATTGGAGAAGGGCTTCATCAGACTAAGTGTGTCCCCTTGGGGAGCACCAGTTCTGTTTGTTAAGAAGAAGGATGGCAGCATGAGAATGTGTATCGACTATCGGGAACTCAACAAACTACAATAAAAAATAAATATCCTCTTCCTAGGATTGAAGACTTATTCAATCAGCTAAGAGGTGCAGCAATATTCTCGAAAATCGATCTCATATCTAGATATCACCAGTTAAAAATCAAGGTAGTTGACATACTTAAGACAACATTCAGGACCCGATATGTACACTATGAATTCACAGTGATGCCATTTGGCCTCACAAACGCTCCTGCAGTGTTCATGGACTTGATGAATTGAGTATTTCACCAGTACCTAGAAAAATTTATCATCGTCTTTATTGATGATATACTGGTTTACTCGAAGGATCGGAAGCAGTATGAGGAGCACCTATGGATTGTGCTGGGCACTTTGAGAGCAGAAGAGTTGTACGCTAAATTTAAGAAATGCGAATTTTGGCTTAAGAGGATTGGTTTCCTAGGTCATGTCGTACAGCCAAAGGTATAGAAGTTGATCCTTCGAAAGTTGAGGCCATGACGCACTGGCCGACACCTACTTATCCCGGAGATGTAAGAAGTTTTATAGGGTTAGCCGGATATTACCGGCGATTCATTAATGGTTTCTCTAAGATAGTAGGCCCTATGACTCAGCTGGCACGAAAGGGTGTTAAATTTCAGTGGACAGACAAGTGTGAGTAGAGCTTTCAGGAATTAAAGAAGAGATTAGTATCAGCTCTAGTTTTGATCATTCTCGATGGTGCTGAAGGATTCGTCAAAAGACAGTCTGGGATGTGTTCTGATGCAGCATGGGAAGATGGTTGCCTATGCATTGAGATAGTTGAAGCCACACGGGCAGAATTATCCCACAAATGACTTGGAGCTTGCAGCGGTAGTGCATGCTCTAAAAATATGGCGTCACTACTTATATGGGAGCAAATGCAAAATATACACGGATCACAAGAGTTTGAAGTATTTCTTTACCCAAAAGGAGCTGAACATGAGACAGGGACGATGGCTAGAGTTGGTAAAGGATTATGACTGTGCTAATCTTTACCATCCAGGCAAGGCCAATGCAGTGGCAGATGCATTGAGTAGGAAGAATGTCGGACAGCTATCAGCATCGGGTACTAATCAGGACCAGTTGATTCGGGATTTTCATAATTTAAGGATTGAAGTGCTAAGCCCATCAACCCGAAGGCCTGGTAGGCTAGCAAACCTAGTTGTTAAACCAGACTTAAGTGATCGGATTGTAGTGGCCCAGAAGGATGACAAATATTTAGAGAAGATCAGGTATGGAGTAGGGACCTTACGGCAACCAGGATTTGGGATTGCCTCAGACTTAGCACTGATATTTATGGGTCGAATTTGTGTTTCGAATAATGAATAGATCAGGAACGAAATCCTTACAGAAGCTCATTCGGCTCCTTACACAGCGCATCCAGGTGGAACAAAGATGTATCGCGATTTGCGTGATTCTTTCTGGTGGAGGAACATGAAGGAGAGTATTGCAAAATTTGTGTCGCGTTGCATGGTTTGTTAGCAAGTCAAAGCTGAGCATCAGAGACCCTCAGGCTTGTTAAATCCATTGGACATACCTGAGTGGAAGTGGGAGAAAATGACGATGGATTTTGTTGTGAGACTTCCAAAATCAGTCAAGGGTCATGACGCTATCTGGGGTATTGTTGACCGACTTACTAAATCGGCCCATTTCTTGCCAGTTCAAATGACCCTCAGTGTGGATCAGTTGGCATAGCTGTATGTCAAGGAGATTGTTCGACTTTGTGGAATACCGGTTTCCATTGTATCTAACTGGATCTAAGGTTCACCTCAAGGTTCTGGAAGAGTCTCTAGACTGCTATGGGTACTCTATTGAACTTCAGCACTGCATATCATCCCTAGATGGATGGACAGTCTGAGCGTACCATTCAAACCTTAGAGGATATGTTGAGAACTTGCGTGTAGGATCCAGGTGGCAAATGGGATAACTCTCTATCCTTGATAGAGTTTGCCTATAATAGCAGTTATCATGCCTCTATTGGCATGGCCCCCATATGAAGCACTTTATGGCAGAAGATGTCGTTCACCGATCTATTGGGATGAGGTCGGTGAAAGGAAATTGTTGGGGCCAGATTTGGTAAGGAAAACGGTTGCACAGATTGAGAAGATTCGGACCAGGATTAAAACGGCTCAAGACAGGCAGAAGATTATGCTGATTCGAAAAGAAAGAATGTAGAGTTCTAGATTGGGGATAAAGTATTCCTTAAAGTGGCCTCTGTGAAGGGTGTTCTACAGTTTGGAAAGAAGGGAAAGTTGAGACCGTGTTTCATTAGACCATTTGAGATATTGGAGAAGATTGGTAATGTAGCATATAGACTGGCATTGCCACCTGAACTTTCAGCAATACATGATGTTTTCCATATCTCTCTATTAAAGAAATACGTATCTGATTCGAATCATGTAGTGAGTTACTAGGATATAGAAATTCAGAAAGACTTGTCCTATGAGGAGTCCCGAACATGCATATTAGAGAGAAAAGTCCATATCTTAAGAAACCGAGAAGTACCATTAGTCAAAGTCTAGTGGGGCAGACAGGGAAGTAGCGAGGCCATTTGGGAAAAAGAGGAAGAAATTCGAGACAAATACCCAGACCTCATAGATTCAGGTAAGCCAAATTTCGAGGACAAAATTTATTTTACGGGGGCAAGGTTGTAGCGACCTGAAAATTTTTAGAAAAATTAATTTTATTAAATAAATACGCGTCGCTATAATCTCACTAATGTTAAAGTTTGTAAAAGTTCGCGCTCGTCTAGTCAGCCGCACTTTAAGAACTTAAATAAATTTATGTTAAAACCATTTTATTCTATTTTAAATTTAAGTAAATTCCAAATTTTATATCCAAATTTTACATATATATAGTTTGATTTCAAGCGTTTCCAGACATCAAAATTTGGAACTCTTTCACGTCAAATACAATTTCAGTTCACAAAAACTAACCCAATTGTTACCCTACTCCCATTCAACAACCAAGTTGGAATAAAAAACCACCTCCACGACTATACATTCATCCCCTAAGCACACATCGTTCACACAAACTTTCAGCCAAAAATTTGGTTCCTTTCCTTGAGTCGAGCACGGGTATGTGTTTTTTTCTTTCTTTCTCCACGTCCACTGCTGGGTTCCCCTTATTCCATACACAGCAATACATACACATATACATACACCGTCACCCCCTCACTGCGCCACCTCCCGTCGCCACTGTCTCACCACCGACGGGCTGGTAGCAGCCGCGTTGACTCCCCACAGCACCAACATCACCCCTTTGGAGCACGGCCACGCCAGAAAATCCAACACCACCATCATCTCCCTCACACAACACAAAGATGAATATCAACAACACATACAAACACCCAAGAATTTCCAGAATCACATACACACCCACGACCATCCTTTGCCCTCGGCCGAATCTCCGTCGGAAAACTCATGACCGACGGAACTGCAACCCAATCCACCTCCATTCCCGTGACCTCCTCAGCCCAAGCCACAACCCCTGCGACCTCTCATCTCAGTCCCAGTCACGACAAAATTTCTGAGCCCAAAACGTCGCCGTGCCACCTACTCTGCCAGCCCCAAGCTCTTGACCGAATCACACCTTCAAGCACCCAGGCCACCGCGACCAAATCTCGAGCCACAGCCGCGTCCCTCACTCTCTCGCCAAAGTTCCACCTGCCGGCATCAGTCTCGGCCGGCGCAAACACACACACACGCACTAACCCCCTCTCTGATTTTGTGGAATTTGGGATCGGGTTCTGGGAGAGGGATCGAGATTTTGGGGGGGGGGGTGGGGTTATATTTGTTAATCTTGCACCCAAAGTCCCTGAGTCCAGTTTTGAGTCTTTTCAGTCTTTGAAATTTTATTGACTTTTAAGCAGCTCAAAACTATCACTTGGGGTATCTTTTAACCCAAAACAATTAAGTGTCCAATTTCAGTCCCTAGATTTTGGGTATATTTTAAATTGGTTCCAAGAGTTTTGGTCTTGTCAGTCTCAGCCCCCAACCTTTTGAAAAGCATTATTTCAATCCCAAACTTTTTTAAATATTCATTTTGATCCCAGCGCTAAACTATTTTAGTATTTCAATTTAGTCCCTAAAGTTTATTTTCCTTTTTATAAAGTATTATTTCTTTCATACTAAAATAATTCAATTTATTTTTGACGAGACGAGGCGTGAAGATTCATAAGCAAGTAGGATTTTTACGAAAGTTGCCCAGCTCACAAGTTAAGGTAGTCTCATTTTTTTTAGGAAAAGTTATTTTCAAAAGTATGCGTAAAATTAATTGATCTGTGCTATTAGTATGCATGTGAATATGTGATTTATATGTTTATGATATGCATGAGCTTACTTGCTTTATGTTTAAGACGAGACGAGACGAGACGAGACGAGAATATTTATGAGATGCATGCAATACTTGATTCCTATGAACTAGTGTTTACTTGCTTTATAGCATGAAACGAGAGTTGGAAACCTGTATTTACCATACGATACTTATTTTCGAATAAAGAATCATTTTGAGATATTCATGTAATTGTATGTTTATATGTATATTGTGGTATAAATTAATTAGTTTGCGCCGAAACTACTGAGTATTTCTATGAAATACTTACCCTTTCAAATTACCACTTTTGCAGGTTCAGAAACAGAGGGGAGGCACTGAGCAGTGGTGGCATCAAATTTAGAATTTATTTTGGAATAAAATAAAATATTTTTACTGGTTCATGAATATTTTTTTGAGATTCCTTATTCTTTGACATAAACAAGTCCTTTTTCCACATATTTTTACCCGCTGTTAATTACTTATTTTAAAAAGAAAGAAAAATATTGATAACGTCCGGGGTGCTCAAAATTCGGGGCATTACAAGATCTTGTTCAAGCAATCATCAAACCAACTAGATTGTCCTTCATTGCACTTGAAGTGGCCACAATCTTTGTTACAGCTAACTCCATAATTCTTTCCTCTCATATTTCATGCCTACAAATATTAATAGTTGAGTATTATTAATATGGAGTAACAAAAGTCTAAAATCATTGCAAAAATGCAGTTGCCACTTATACGCGAGCATGAATAAGCAAGGCAAAATGTAAACGGTTTAATCCAAATATGACATAAAATAACTTGTATGCTTAAAGGCATAAGATAAGGTATTAGATCTTGAATTTCCATAGCTTTAGAAGTAGTC
>CAVNYN010273896.1:0-33751 GCA_963692815.1 Nyctanthes arbor-tristis
AAAAAAAAAAAAAAAAAAAACCAAAGAGTGCATAATTTTTCCTCTGATCCCCCAATCTTTAAAAGAAAAATAATTAATTAATGATATAATAAATAACCACCTCAATAATTGCAAATGTATCATTTGTTTATGTGGGTACATAACATCAAACCCTCCAACTTGATAATTATTAACAATAAAAATAGTTTGATAAATACATAATGCATTTTGTATATTACTACTGGACATTTTTGAGCTCTAATTTCCACGTCAGGCATGATGCAAATCAAGAATAATAATATGGTGATGTCTTAATACTAAAGTATATCAATCATCAAAATCAATTGGCCTTCTTAGTATCCTTTATAATTTCATTAGTCAAAATCGACTGGTCTTATATTCAGATAATTTATTTGCTGGAAAATGATACCTGTGCACACAAATATATAATGCCAAAATCTACTCAATCAGTAGGCCGTTATGTTTTGGCATTGAGTTTTTGGATCCATATTAACAAATTTTATATGAGTAGGATTCAAGCACAGGACATTTAGTACAGTAACAGTATCAAACAGTAATGTGACATAATTTCAGCAATTGATGTAAGCACGTTACTGCCTCCACAAATTACATTATTGACTGGTTTTACGTCATATCATCCATTTAGTGGCTTAATGGCACTAGACAGTTGGTGTTTCCTCAAAATCAAACTTTATAATGGTGATCATGTACAAATTAATGACGCACTATTTTTGCGGTAAATGATATATAAAATAATACGTCTGGCGTCGCTTATATGGCATGCATATGGGCACGCCACATCAGTGGGTCAAGTTTGCCCACATGATTGATGTGGTGTGCCCAGGTATATGGGTACACGGCGCGTATGCATCTAGCACCATATATGATGTCAGACGTATATCATTCCTTGAAGTAGCAAAATATGTATAATTTTACATCATAATGAAGCACAACGCAAAGAAATATACAAATCAACGTAAATATTGGGAAAATACTAACAACCCGTGATTGATTGGACTTGAACGTGGGACCATAGATATCTCAAGATCTTAATCTAGCCAATTAGGGTAGGCCTCAATGGCACCTTACCCACGATAATTATTGAGTATTTCTTGATCTTTGTAAAATTAGGTATAGGTCATTTGTACAATAGAGTATTGGTTATTTCCCTTTAATAGTTCTATTTTATTAATCGCAATGCACATTAAATAGAGATATATAAAAAAAAGTAAGATTCCAATTTCATTCCTATAAAGAAAATGGTATATAATTTGAGATGGACGATAAAAGAATATAAGCCTATTTTAGTAGGACGTGGATAGTATTAAAATTAATAAATGTTAAGTGTATTAAATTGAAACATGATCTAAAATTTTATTTTTCTAACAACATTAATTAGTTTTTCTTGCTCAAATGGGCAGCTTATGCCTGCCCCGTTCCCATATGGCGATGCCACGTATGGTTAAAAGTAGTTAACCGTTGTGGTACTATCACATGGGAATTAATGGCAGCCCATAATCTATCCGTTTGGGGGTGGTGCGGGGGGGGGGGTTGGGGGATTTTACCACATCCTTCCTTTCATTGATGTGACTCATGCAAGTATTTCATGTACAATTACTCGTTCATTCATACTATCCACTAGAAATTCGGCACGAGTGGTATTTATTTCACATCTGTATTAACAATGATCCCATACCATCTCTGTTGGCAACATATTAATTGTTTAATTTTAATTCTTAAAAAAAAAAAATCTTGAAAAAATAATCTGAAGTAAATTGAGAAGTTATAAATATAGTTTCAGTATTGAACGTAGTCCTACATATTGAGTTATTCGAAGAAAATATAAAAAGTCAAGTCGAGATTAATAGAGACTTTTATGTCTGATATTTTTCTTGTTTCCATTTGTTAGATTATCTTCGATGCTCTTAAAGTACTGAAAGTTTTTCATAGTCGTTAATAATGAGTAATAATGATTTGACAGCTATAAAACCAAATTTATGCTTATGCTTAGAGCTTGTTCTTGCATCGTTATCAAAATTAAAAAATTTATCAAATCAATACTTACCACATATTTTCTACAAAAAATAAATTTTCACACTTTCCGATAATTTTTCTGTATATTACCACAACACATTCTCTTATATATCTAAAACTCTTTTAACAAGATCAAGCTATTAATTTTTACTAAAAATTTGCTAGATCTTTGTTATATGCAATCTATATTTAAGTGAATTATTGTTTTTTTGTTGCTTTTTGAAACCAATCATATCTACACATCTCTTGAGATTCATATGTATTACACAAACCTCCACTATTCGAACTCTACTCATTATCCCTCTTAATTCAATAAAGAAAAAAAGAAAGAAACTTTGCTAACAGGGAATAAATATATCTAGGGTTTAAACATATAGAATATAATATGAAGTGCAGAGAATGAAGCAAGTGAGATTACACACAGATATCAAGCACAAGGCAAAAGAAAGGACAGTAAATTTATATTTATTCATGAAAAGAAAGATATTAATAATCAAAAGATACATTGAATAGAAGATTTAAAATGCCTGAGGTTGAACAGATGCAGCAAATCAGAAGAAAAAGGTGGGTTCAGATAGTGAAATTTTGAGAGAAGGATGGTGTTGTCTCTTTTAAGCCAACCATTAAAGAAATAGAAAAAGGAGACATTTTCAAGAGGGGGTTCTGATTAAGACAATTATTAAAATGCCTGATGGGAACCGATTATAATTGGTGTAATAATTGTACTTTTTAAGACACGCCATTTGACATTTCTCATTGATAATCATATATAGTATATACTATGTACGTACCAACCCTCAGTCGAAACATAATCGACGGGTAAATCGTTACTATGTACGTAAACCAGCGCGTGTACCGTTTCTATGTACCAACCCTCAGTTGTTTAAACACCTGAAGTACTTTCAGTTTGTACAGAATTCAGACATGATATCTAATGACAGTAACTTCTGGGAATAGCATAGCAAAAGATAGAAGCTGGAACAGAAAAAAGGGCACAAGAACAAGGTTCTGATTCCGGATACTTTAAGGGATTCTCGTCATCTTCATCATCAAAACCAAGTACAAGGAGAAGAACTTCTCCAACAGCGTCAGCTAAAGACACCTTCGTCACGTAAACGAAGCGCCGAAGATGCAAGATTGGGGAAGAAAATGTCATCAAGAAGATTAGGTTCAAGGTGCAATGGGGGTGAGATAGTGGAGGTTCAAGGGGGTCATATTGTCCGGTCTATCGCTCGAAAAGACCGGCATAGCAAAGTCTACACGTCAAAAGGCCCCAGGGACCGCCGTGTCCGTCTGGCTGCACACACAGCAATTCAGTTCTATGACGTCCAGGACCGGCTTGGCTATGACCGCCCGAGCAGGGCTGTTGATTGGCTCATTAAAAAGGCCCAGGCATCCATCGATGAACTCAGCACTGTTTCACCAGCAAAAGAAGCGCGGAAAAAATTTGGCGAAAATCATCAACACCAGCAATATCTTAGCATCCGTCAAACTGATTTTGTGGATGCTAATCAAGATTTGCTCCAAAGAAACAATGGTGATCCAGATTTGATCAATATGATGATGAATAGTTTTCTTCATCCATCCATGGACGCTGATGCTAACCCAGTCGGAGATTCAGTTGAGGCAATCTCCTCAGCTGAGCAATTCCAGAGCTTCCCAACTTCGGATTTTGTCTCAAGAACCATTAGCCAGAGCCAATTCATCGAAACAACTCCACTTCCTCAAGATTATGATGGCCCCACTTTCTGGTCTGAACTCGAGCAGCAGCCTACCGGAATCAGCCAGTTCCAGAGACTGCCAGCTTGGGACACAATTGCCGAAGGAATCACAATTGGGAATGGTGGAGAAGAACGATTCTTGTCCAATTTGCCACCAACGCCGCACCAACAGCTTTTAGGCGAAACCCAGTTCTTTTCTCAGAGGGGACCCCTTCAGTCCAGTAATACATCTTCGATTCGTGCCTGGATCGATCCAGAAATTTTGCCAGTTAATCATCGGATCCCAGTAACAGGTGTTGAATTTACATCGCCTGGGATAGGCACATTTTCTGGTTTCCAATTTCCAGCACGAATTCTCGGTGTCCAAGAGGAGCATGATGGTTACTGTCACATACCATCTTCTGCTTCCTTTGAATCTCTCCATTGATATTACCTCACACAACTGAAAACTCTTCAGTTTCATCAAACCGGTGATCTTTTCAAATCCCATATTCTGTTTTATACAGTTATATTTCAATCATTATTATTTCGCTTCCCATATTTTCTTCAGGGCATTACTGATTTGCCCGTTCGTTGCTTGAAACCAAGAAGAAGTCGCACAAGTTTGGAAGGAGTAATAGTTTGTAAGTATGTCTTTGTTTGTTGTTTAATGTTCAACAAGTTTCCATTATTCCTAAGGTTTCTTGCCAGGATAAGCTTCTGAGGGCTCAACCATGTATTCAAGTGCTCAAGTAATTTGGATCTTCTGTGGTGTTTGTGATAGAACTGGCCATCCTTTTATATTTAATCCTCTCGCTATTCTTAGTGTATATAGCAAAAATTTTTATATACTAATTTTTATAAAAATTTTCATATACTAACTGGTATATAAAAATTTTTATACACTAGTTAGCAAAAATTTCAGTTGGTATATATAACAAAAATTTTTATATACTAGTCAACGCTACGTCCCAAAAAAAGTCTAGTAGTTATGTTTATTTTTTTTACATATACTATTATCTTATTAATTATTTGAAAATACTTTTAATTCGTAAGTACTTAATGTAGAGTAATAACAATGCATAAATTAGGGAGCCCAATTTTATTAACCTCTTTTAACAGGGGTCTCTTTACTGTATGTTAAATAGGGTTCAGAATTATTAGGAGGGAGAGAAAAAGAAGAGTTATAGGGGACGTTATACCATGTGATGTGGCATACTAGATGGCACGCATCTGGGACGCCACGTAAGTATGCCGTCAGACGTCTGGAATTAGATTATTACTATTGTACTGAATATGGTTCAATTAAAATTAATATTTTTTGATGCATTTTATCACCTGATATACTTATAATTGGACCTTAAAAATTAACTCATATTAAACTAGTCAATAATATCTTTAATTTGAGACATATGTTTGATATGTTTCGGTTAAAATATCAACCAGAATTTATCCAAATAAGAATTAAAAAAAAAAAGAGGTTAACCAATAAGTCAATAAAGGCAATAATCCAAAATCACATTCTCCCCTTATTATTAGTTTAACGCCGTCTCTCCTTATTAATTGTTTTTTTTCTATCTCCCCCCTTAATAATTCTAACCCCATTTAACAAAGGGTGAAGAAAACCCTATTAAAGGAGTGAACAAAATTGTAATCTAAATTAGGGGTACAAATGAAAATGAAAAATTAAATATATGCTGAACATGTTAAGTGAAGAACATTACCAACATGCAACTCGAAATTCTAGAATTGTTGGACAACTTGTACCGCCGTCTTTTGGAACAATCTAGAGCAACAAGTTGCAAATGAAAAATGAAGAAAGATAGCCAAAGGCGGCAGCAACATGGAGATAAAAAAGGCAGCCAAATGCACTGACTTTTTGGGCAATTCTGGAGAGATTTAGAAGCTGCCATCACCGACCTCTTTTGCCTATAAATACCCACTAACCGTTTGAATTTGAGAGTGGTAAGACAGAGAGTGAATTGAGAAGTGAGGTGCAAGAGTGAGAAGGTGTGAGTGGAGAGTGAGTGCTCGTGTGGTGAGTACAAGAAAGAGAAGCAATTAAGTGGTAAAGTGAGCGAGTGGCAGTGAGTGCTTGAGTGAGTAAATTAAGTTCGAGTGCATTCTGAGTGAAGCAAGCAAATTCTTTTGTAGTGCTGAAATTTTTTGGTATGCAAGATTTTGTTAATAAAATTAAGGTTTTGCTTGCTTAAATTCTACATGTGGCATCAGACCAAGGTCGAGTGAGGGATTTGCAAGTTGAGAAGTGGGTCGATTGAGGGCCTAGTGACTTCCAGGAGCGCGGCAATTAAGGGGAGATTATTGGGCATTGAAGGGTCGTGCACAATGTGAGGTTGTGGAGCTTATTTAAGCTTGCTTGGCTACGAGAAGGTACCCAAGTCACAATGGCAAACCAACAAGCAGTAGGTGGAATAAAGAAGCTCAATAATCAAAATTATACCACATAGAAGACCTGTATGGGTCCTATCTCCAAGGTCAAGACCTGTGGAAAATTGTCGATTGAGAAGAGATGACATTGCCAGACGATGCCAATGCCCTAAGGAAATGGAAAATTAAGGCAGGAAAGGCGTTATATGCACTCAAGACAATAGTCAAAGAAAAGCGGGAAATGGGGAGAATACACATCAGGAGAATTCTCCCAATATCTAAGAGAATAGAAAATCCACCATCAGATGACATGTCTAAACACCCTACAACAAAATGGTATAGCTGAAAGGAAGAGTCGTCATCTTGTTGAAATATGTCGAAGTATGATACATGCAAAGAATGTGCCAGCAAGGTTTTGGGCAGAGTGTATAAAGATAGCGGCACATGTGATTAACAGATTGCCACAGTCAAAGTTGGGATTTATGTCACCATTTGAGAAACTTTGGAAAACAAAACCCACAGTTAGCCACTTTAGGGTCTTTGGCTGCATTTGCTATGTGTTTATACCGAGTCACTTACGGAGCAAGTTTGTCAAAAAGGCGATCAAGTGTATATTTGTGGGGTATGACAGCCAGAGAAAATGATGGAAATGTTGTGACCCAATTACTAATAAGTGCTATACGTCCCGCAATGTGGTATTCAATGAGGTATCTTCTTGATGGACACCACAGAAGGTGGAACTACTAGATTCAAAAGAGATTGAGGATAAACTTTAGGAAAGAATGGAGAAACTCCCAGAGACACAAGAAAGTCCTGATGAAATTGAAGAAATAGAAGAGTCGATTTGTAAGGAACACTCTCCAAGGACACTACAGAGTCCTTGGCAAACTGGTGTACGTCAAGAAACACCAGAGATAGCTAGATAGACAATACCAGAAGAGGTGAGGCCGAGCCAATAAGAAGAGGTTGATGTGTCACCAAGTTCTCAACCACATTTTAGGAGATCTACTAGACAAGAGAAGCCAAATCACGAGTATGCCAATGTAGTAATAGAAGAAGACTTGGGTACAAAAGAGCCAGAGACATTCAAAGAAGTAGTCCAGCGTGATAAGTGGAGAAAAGCAATGGGCGAAGAAATCATGGCCCTAAAGCAAAATGAGACATAGAATTTGGTACCTAAACCAAATGGAGTTAAACCCATAACATGTAAATGGGTGTATAAGGTAAAGAGACGACCTAATAGACCGATAGAAAGATACAAAGCTCTGTTGGTGGCTCGAGGATTCTCACAACAGTATGGGCAAGACTATGATGAGACATTCAGCCCACTAGCCAAGATAACTACAGTAACAATGATAATAGCACTGGCTGCTAGTATGGCTTGGAGGTTATGGCAGACAGAGATGAAGACTGCATTCCTATATGGCAAGCTTGATTGAGAAATCTACATGGAGTAGCCTAAGAGATTTGAAGATAAGGAGAATCCAGGCCACGTATGCAAACTAAAGAAGGCACTATATGTTTTGAAGCAGGCGCCACGAGCATGGTACAGAAAGATAGCAGAATTCTTGGTCCAACATGGATACTCAGTGGCACCAGTATATTCAAGCCTCTTTGTTAAGGCGAAAAATAAGAGACTAGCTATAGTTCTAGTATATGTGGACGATCTTATCATCACTGGAGATGCCGTAGAAGAAATCCAACAAACTAGAAGAAATCCGTCTGTAAGGTTTCAGATGAAAGAGCTTGGAGAGCTAAAACATTTCTTGGGGCTTGAGTTAGAAAGAAGAGCAAATGGGCTATTCCTATGCCAATAGAAGTATGCTAGAGATCTACTGTGCAAGTTTGAGACGGTCGACTATAAGCATATATCAACTCCAATCAAGGTAAACTCCAAGCTCTGTGCCGAAAAAGGCAAAGACCTGGAAAACACAACCATGTATAGGCGGCTAGTTGGGAGTCTAATTTATCTGATACTGACATGACCAGACATTGCTTATGTAGTAAGAATAGCAAGTTGTTTTATGAAAAAGACAAAGAAGCCATACGTTGAAGTAGTACGGCGAATATTAAGGTACGTAAAAGGAACCATTGATTATGGTCTGTTTTACAAAGAAAATAAAGATTGCAAGGTTGTTGGCTACTATGACATGGACTATGCTGGATGTCGAGATACAAGAAGATCAATTACAGGTTACGTATTAAGCCTTGGCACTGCTGCAGTATCATGGTGTAGCAAGAGGCAAACCACAGTGTCCTTGTCAATAGCAGAAGTAAAATATAGAGCAGTGGCAATGGCAACTCAAGAGAGTGCATGGCTAATGCAACTACTAATGGATCTACATCAGTCGATAAGCTCTGCGGTGCAACTATATTGAGATGATCAAGCAGCTATTCGAATTGCAGAGAACCCAGTGTGTCATGCAAGGACAAAGCATGTCCAAGTGCACTATCACTTTGCCAGAGAGAATGTGCTCAAAGGCAACATCAACTTGAAGCATGTCAACACTGAAGAACAAATAGTGGATGTTTTGACCAAAGGACTTAATGCTTCAAAGTTTGAAGAGTTTCGAACACATTTGGGAATGATACGAAGAGAAGACTTGAATGTTAGTGCTGAAGGAGAGAATTGAAGAACATCACCGACATGCAATTGGAAATTCTAGAATTGCTGGACAACTTACACCGCCATCTTCTTGAACAATCTAGAGCAGCAACTTGCAAATAAAAAATGGAAGAAAGACAGCGAAATGTGGCAGCAACTTACAAATAAAAAAAATAGCCAAATGCACTGACTTTTTGGACAATTTTAGAGGGATTTAGAAGCTGCCATCACCTACCTCTTTTGCCTAAAAATACCCACTAACTTGTGCATTTGAGAGTAGTAAGAAAGAGCGTGAATTGAGAAGTGAGGTGCAAGAGTAAGAAGTGGGAGTGGAAAGTGAGTACTTGTATGGTGAGCGCAAGAAAGATAAGCAATTGAGTGGTAAAGTGAGTGAGTAGAAGTGAGTGCTTGAGTGAGTAAATTAAGTTTGAGTGCATTATGAGTGAAGCAAGCAATTTCCTTTGTAGTGCTGAAATTTTTTGGTATCCAAGATTTTGTTAGTAAAATTAAGGTTTGCTTGCTTAAATTCTACATTAAGTGAACTATTTTCTTGGAATGGATGAAAATAGTATATTGGACTATCTTTGGGGAACGGATGGAGTATGTTATATATACACCCCCATGTCCATGTGAAATTACATGGGTGGTTGAAATGGGTCCTATCTAGGCAAAGCGTTCTACGCATCATCAGACTCTCCTTCCAGAATTTCCTTCAATCTATGTCTAACTCCTCCACTCTTTGATTTTGGTGGCACTGTGAAATGATTTTATATGATTCTCACATATTATGTTGGTGTGTGCAAAACTTGTGAGATACATGATGTTAGAATTTTCAAGGTCCCTAACCTATATGAGATATTGCAATTTCATCCGTATCCCTAGCCTTTCAAAAATTCTACCAATTCCCTGTGCGTCATCAAGAAACTATATCAACAAACCCTCAATGATGTGTTCATAAACCTATAGGAATATGTCAATTTAAATAGAGTTGTGCTATTTGAATAAAAGAATATACAAACACATGGCACAATCTTATTTTTCAACACACGACATCAATTTTACATTAACACCAATCATTTGTGACACATGTCACTTTTGTCACTTTTTTGTATTTTCTTTTTTCCACTTAGAATTTTCCATTTAGATGCTAATATCTCAAAAGTCTTTGATGCCAATGGAGTGCATACAGGGGCATTGTCAGAAGGAGCCCCTCGAAATTGGAAATTTTTTTAGCTTGTAAAAAAAAAATTATATATAAAGAGTAATTTAGTCCAATGTACTATACAGCTCACCTTTCTGGCCCACCCCTCCAATACCATCTGACTCCGTCACTGTGGATGTGTTACAATGTGACATCTTTTCTAACTACAGAGTCAAATGTTTTTCAATCTTAGAAAATAAGAAGCATGGCCTAAGAGTTCTTTGAATTATGGAAGAACAATTCTCATCAACCATGGAGCATTATCCAAGAATTAGAAATGGTTGCCAATCATATCACATATGGAAATCTATTTGAGGAGAAAAGAAAACTATAGGTCCATTTTGATTGAAAGATGGAAACACGGGAATGAAAGAGCTGTTAGTCATCAAGTGTTGGGGATTTTTTGCATCTAATTTGCCTTTTGTTTCTTTTAGTTTATTGTAGTTGTGTAGATGGAGATTGGAGAATGAAGAGGGTGTTCTAGTGAGGTAGCATTCTCATCAACTCCGAACTTCTTGATGCAGTTTCTTGGCCTGATTGGGGTTGGTCCTCTTGCAGCTTGTTAACAAAGATTCCTATCGATGAAATCCATCCATTTTACTGTTAAAGGAAAAGAAAAGAACATTTTTACTCCTTCCATTAAATAAAAAATTAAAACAATAAAAAGTTTTTTTCTGTTATCGTTAAGGTTGGGCATCCGATTCGGAAAACCGTCAAAACCGACTCAACCGACCCGAAATGAGTCGAGTTGAGTCGGGTTGCTACAGTAAATGAGTCGGATGCGGTTGGAAAACAAGTAACCCGACTCGGGTCGAGCCGGGTACCGGGTTGACTCGGCACTACCCGGGTGAACCCGACCGAGTCAACCTGAGTCGGGTTCAACCCGATTTTTTTTATTTTTTTAAATAAAAGCTTGGTAGCCTAATTGAAATTTTGAACATTCCATTTGACAATTTAAGTAAAAAGGATAAAAACTAATATATACATTTACAATTTTTCATCAAGATGAAGCATAACTTATGAACCCTAATCCCCAAATTCAATTCTCCCAACTCTACCCACTGCGCGTCTACTGTCGCCGCCGTCGCCGTTCCTCTCCGCCTACAGCTACCACGCTCCTATCGTTCCTCTCCGCCGCTGTCCCGCTCATTGTCATGTCGTGCCGTCCAACTCCTTCGCGCCGCCGTCCCGCTCACATGCTGCTGCCTTCCATGCTCACGTTGCCACCAGCCGTACTCGCGCTTGCCGCCGTCTGTGCCGCGCCGGCGATGCCGCCCCTTTCGTCGATCTTCTCTTCTCACATGCTGCTGCCTTCCTTGTAGCTGTCTGTGCCAGCGCTTGCCGCCGTCCATGGCGGCGATGCTACCCCTTCCGTTGATCTTCTCTTGTCTTTGAATCTAGGGTTGAATGATACAAATGATACATTGAAAACAAAATTGACTCCACATTATGGTTAAAACATTGTAAATGGGCTTCTATTTTATCTTCTGACAAATAGGCCGTTTCCAAAGACTTTGGCCCCAAAAAAATAGAAATTTGGCTTTGTTGGCCCAAATCTCCAATTCGAGTCAACCCAACTCGATCTGAGTTGACTCGGATTGACTCGGGTTTTGGAACCGAGTCGATTCAACTCGGGTCCAATTTTGCCAACCCCGACTCACTGTCTGGTCAGGTTCGGGTTGGGACCAAACCCGACCCGATCCGTCCAATGCCCAGCTCTAGTTATCATAGTCAAGGTTCTAAAAAGCGTGAAGCGCGGAAAAGCGTAGACCTGGAACTTCAACCATTGCGAGCCTATGCGGTGCTTAAGCGTTAAAAAGCATTTCTCACTCTTTTACGATACAATTTTGAAATTTTTGAAAGGCAAAAGAGGGATACTTCCTACTTTATTATACATTTATAGGGATTAAGTATTAAAAAAATAATGTAATTATAAAAAATAAATAACAATTTAATACTTCAACATTGACCACTTAAAATAAAAGCAAGAAAACTCATTTCATACTTTTTCTCAACAAGAAAACCACTTAAATAAATGAAAAGTTGCATAAACACCAATTCTCCTATATATATATATATATATGTATATATATTAGCATATAACTCAAAAAGAATCAATAAACATATTGTAAATCCGAACAATTTTCTTTAGAAAATCCATTCAATATTACAAATTTGGGTTATATTATGTACTAAAACAATTGTTCTTGACTATTACTAAAATAATAATATAATAATAATGATTTTTAAAAAAGATACCTTTACTGAAATTTTCTAAAGAGATATACTAAGCTTCAAAAATAGAGTCTGATCTCTCACGTGGCATAACCCGGGCGGCTTTTATTAGATTTTTGCCATGTTAGAGGTCAGACTCTAAAAATAGAGCCTGATCTATCTCCTTAGAAAGATTGTACCAATAATTCCAACTTGAAAAAGAAATTCAGTGGTATTGCTCCAGCTTTTTTATTGTCCCCCGTTGAAAGTTTTGTAAGAAAGTAACATGATTGCAGCTTATAAATAAGCTGGGCTTTGTGCAATTGATAGTGGAAAGGAAATTTTGTGAAATTTGAGGTAAATTAATGATTGTGTTTGTCACGCCCCCTCTAATTTTCCATTAGTATTATTATTTATATTCGAGAGTGGAAACTTTTGAGTTTAATTTTATTTTTGTGCAATTAATAGGGACGAGACTTACAAAAAGAATACTTTGCACAATTTCATTTAGACTTAGAAAGGATCAAAGAACACAACGAGTTATGATAATAAGTATTTCAATTATTAACTTAGCCAAGTCAAACCATGGGAAAGCAAAACTTTCACATAGACATATTTATTGATACAAAAGGTATTAAACTCATGTATTATTTTTAGATATATTTATAGCCAAAATATATCCTTAGAGCTCCAAAGATAGGTCCCATTTTTCATGCACAATCCACTTCTATCTACAAGCATGCTCCGATTATTGGCTTGCTCCTCGAATATCTTGCCTTCAACTATCTATAAAATTGTAAAAAAAAAAAAAAAAAAAAAAGAGGGGGGATGGAGTGAGTACAACATACTTAGTGAATAACACAATATTTTGATTCACCTTCGCTCGAGGAACTCTTTTTAAAGAAAATCATGAATTTCACAAGGCTTTTGGATGTACAAGAGGACCCTATCACTAGTTAAAGTACTACCCGTGGTGTGCACTTGATTCAAGTATTCAGAATGACCACAATCACATAGTAAGATCATAATACCACAAAGATTACCACATAGCCAAAATAACCAAGACCATATAGTAAGGTCATATTCTACAAAAAAGCAAAGCAAAACAAGTAGATCATCAACAAGTAATTCAAATGCAACAAACTAATTTCTTGCATAATGACGATGCATAAAAAATCTATGCATATTTTATGAAAACATTATGAACAAAAGAAAGAGAATCAAAGTATCTGTTACTCACCTCAAAGATTTGCCAAAGATTTCCTTAATTTTAAGTGGAAAAATACCTCCAAAACCTTGATATTCCTCACTTAAAGTGGCTCTTTAAGTTGTGATCTTCCTATGTATGAAAAGAGGCCCTTTTCAAGTAGTAATAGACATGTCAACAAGCCGAGCCGAGCCGAGCCGGCTCTACTAGCCAAAATTTGGGCTCAGGCTCCGGTTCGGCTCGAGCTTTTTTGACACCGAGCTTAAAAAACCCGAGCCAAAGCCCGGTTCGGCAAGGCTAGGCCGTGAAAATTAGGCTCGACCCAAGTTTTGGATAGGGCCTTTTCCGAAGCAGGCCGGGCTGGCTCGACTTCTTTTTAAAATTTTTTGAGTCGGCTCGGCTTTTTTTTTAAATTTTTTCCTACTTTAGTTTAATTTTTTTCCCCACCTAAGTTTGTTAGTAACCTTAACAACAAACCAAAAGGGCCAGCCCGGCTTGGGCTTGGCTCGACTTGGGCTTGGGCTCGTCTTAAAGGAGCTACGTGCCAACTCGGCTCGGGCTTTTTACGGGCTGGGCCACGGGCCAGTGAGCCGACTGACTTATTATGCATTCCTAAGTAGTAAATAGGTGTTTTGGTGGGGTTTTGATAGTGTTTTTCCACACTTCCTAGTTTTGGATGAATTTTGGAAAAAGAGTAGGGAGTTTAGAGCAATTTGGTTGGTTTTCCTACCTTTTGGACCTATTTATACTTGTTAAAAATTAATTGTTTTGAAACAACTTTTGGAATCCATTATTTTTAAAGATGATAAGTGTCTTAAGACTTGGCAACATTAGCAAGTCCATTATTTACAAAGATGATAAGTGTCTTAAAACTTGACAACATTAGCAAGTTCATTATTTATAAAGATGATAAGTGTCTTAAAACTTAGCAAAGGTAGCAAATCCATTATTTACAAAAATAACAAGTGTCTAGCATCATTTGTCTAAGAGGAGGTGTGGCTAATCCTTGGCCATTCATTTATTGCTCACCAATCCTCATACTTAATGTGGTATTGCGATTAAATTATTATATTTTGGATGATGCTAATTAGTAGTCACATTTTAAATTTTTTTTACGGGATGATACAATCTTGCTCCTTGAGTATTTTCTTTTTTTATTTTTAAGTTTTTAAAAAATATTATTAACAAAAAGAGTAGTCATGTGAAGTTGAAACGTTAGAAGCCTATGCGTCATGAAGCGCGCCTAGGCGTCATTAGGTGCACTTAGGCGGTCAATAATTTTTGTTGACCGCTTTTTTCCCTTCTCAGAGCTTAAGCGAGGTGTGGGAGTGCCGCTTCAAGCCTAGGCAGGCGCCTTTTAGGTACGCTTTTTTGAACACTGATTATAGAACTAACTTGAGAGATTGCACGTATTCCCACATGCTTCACCAGATGGACTTTGGTTTCTTGAATGGGCTACCAGAACCGTGTTTAATAAACCCAAATCCGACCGGGTATTTAGTGACAATTTTCGAGCTTCAGGTACCCGAACTCGAAACTAAACGGATTTGGGTTTGTAGTTTCTCTACACATCCTGTGTAAGCACTTGTTCACCTTTTATTTAAAATGCTATGAGCTTGAGGCAAAGAAAGCATAAAATTGAAATACAAATGAAGCTAATTAGTCAAACATGAGTTTTTAATTGTTAACATTATTAGTGTCTAATTGTCAATTTCATTCAAGTGTATTTTATGACTTTTTTTATTATGCTATTTTTTTCCATTTAGGTGTTTTTTTTTCTGTTCAGGCCTTCATATAATATGTGCAACCTGAACAAAATACAAAGTGTTACTTAAGCTCGAATCGAGATTGAACTTGAACCCGAACTGAAATATTCGGTAGGGTTATGGTCATTCTAATACCTGAACCCGAAGAACGAACACCTAGACCTAATTTGGGTTATTTGAATAATAATTATCAATGCTAAAAAATGTGGAAAGAAGAAATAAGAACATATTTATTATTTTTCTTTTACTGTAAAAGAAAAAAAATTTTGTTGTTTTTACTTTGTATTTAATTTTGAGACGTGAAAAATCATTTTGTTACTTTTTGGGAATTTTTTGAAAAGTTAAAGACTTTAAACGTTGAAAAAAAAAGTTAGACACAAAATTACTGTATTTTACAAATATTAGGGACCTTTTGTGAAATTTACCATGTTTTAACAAAAACTCAGCCTTGAGATGTTCATTTCATATATATATATATATATATATATATATATATACACAGACATACATATATAAATTTAAGATTCTCATCACACGTGCATCGACTTAGATATTTTAGCTTCGAAAGTTATCGAGTACAGAAGCATTTCTCTTCCCTGCTTCAAAGAATTTGAATTTCCCTTCCCCAAAAGAAGGAGAAAATGAGAAAAATGAAAATGCAAAATGAAGGTTAAAACCACATAAGTTTTAAGGCGTATAAACGGCCACGCCTGGTCCCGTAGCTCAGTTGGTTAGAGCGTTGGTCTTATGAGCCGAAGGTCGCGGGTTCGAGCCCCGCCGGGACCATTCCGTGAATAATTCTTTTCTCTGTTTTTTTCCCTGTAGCAAAAGATTTTTCCGCGGTTTTTCCGCGATTGAATTTTTTTCTTTCTTTATTCCCTGTAGCACAATATTTTTCCGTGGTTTTTCCGCGATTGAACTTTTTTTCTGTTTATTCCCTGTAGCAAAATATTTTTCCGTGGTTTTTGCAAAAGAATGTGCAACTTTTCTCCATTTTGTTTTTATTTTTCCA
This sequence comes from Nyctanthes arbor-tristis, assembly GCA_963692815.1. Classification (NCBI taxonomy): domain Eukaryota; kingdom Viridiplantae; phylum Streptophyta; class Magnoliopsida; order Lamiales; family Oleaceae; genus Nyctanthes; species Nyctanthes arbor-tristis. The sequence goes on from CAVNYN010273896.1 coordinate 16,128, forward strand.
CGATTGAATTTTTTTCCCTGTAGCAAAAGATTTTTCCGTGGTTTTTGCAAAAGAAGGTGTAATTTCTCTGTTTTTCCCCAGCAGCAAAAGATTTTTCTGTGGTTTTTGCAAAAGAAGGTGTAATTTCTCTGTTTTTCCCCAGCAGCAAAAGATTTTTACCGGTTTTTGTTTCTTTGTTTTTTTCCCTTGTCATTGCAAAAGAATATGTGTAATTCCCGTGTGAGAAAACAGCCCTTTTGTTTTATTTCTTCATTATTATTATTTTAAAAATAGAAATGTTGAAGAGAAAGAAAGAGGCAAGTAGTTGTTTTCTGAAAACGAACCTCCAACGCCTTCAAGTGTGCTGTCGACTGTTGAGCTTTCAGATTTTTTTTTTAAGTTAACACTCCACCTTCTCTTTCGTTGGATTGTCAGTTCCAAACAGATTTTTTTTTTCACAGCAAAACCCCAAAACTCTCTGCATATTTTCTTTCTTCTACGTTTTCTAACATATATCAGTTGCATGAACCAACAACATTCTCCTTCAACATCCTCAGGTGTATCTAGACTTCGGTTTTTACTCTCTTTTCTTCTTACCCATTTAAATTTTACTTAACGGATTGAAAGTTCGTTTCTTTGTGCTAAACAGCAACATTTATTATTCTTCTGTATTGTTTTTATGGTAGTCTGTTTTTTGTCGAGTATCATGGTAGAGATAGAATGTTCTTTCTGGGCATCCAAACTGGTTTTTAAATTTGGGGTTGAAGAATTCTTTTCATAATCAAAAGTTACACAAACAATTTAATGTTGTGCCAAGTTCCATTAAGGGGTACAGATTTCCACTTGGTGAATCTGCATTTTCGAGCTTTATTGAATGAAATTGCATCTGATTCTTATCTTGCATATGATCCAACTTTTTGCTGTGAAATTTTAGGGAAGAAATAATTTCTGATTAATTTTTTGCCAGGTTTACGCTAAGTTCGATACTGTCATTCGGTTTCAAGAGAAATAGAAAATGGGTTGGGATGGTTGGTTTAAGAGCATGATTGGCATAAAGAGAAGAAAGCAAGCTAAAAATAAGCAGATAGAGGTATGTTTTCTTTCAAATGAAATGAATGATTTTATCAATGTTTAGTTACTTTGAATGGTAAAGTCTAATTTCTTGCTGAGCTTCATAATATTTTATTTATGCCTCTTTAGTGTTCTCTTTTGATTTCAAAATGCACATAAAATGAGAATGAGGGAAAAAGCAAGAGGTGAAACATTTTTGTGTAGTGTATGTGGGTCCCATATATATATATATATATATATATGGAATTGATTGGTCTATATTGAAAAGGAAATAAAATGCTATCCGAAGCATTATAAAAATTGCCCACCTCCAATAATATATCACCACACATCCAATTAGTTAAAAGTTTTTAAAACATGGGATAGTTTATGATATATCGTTGGAGGTGGGTATGTTATACAATGCACACTGTGGGCATTTGATAAATTTTTTCCCTGGCCAACATGTCTCGACACTTGGTGTAGTATTCAGCCAAAAAATCAAACAGCGGTAAGAAGGGCCATCATTCTCCTAAAGTGCCTGGCGATCTTGCTGATGGGCTAACTGAGGAAGTTGTTAGGCTAACTGAGGAAGTTGCGGCAATCCGAATCCAAAGGGCCTTCAGGGCATACATAGTAAGTAAATGCCTAAGCTCGTTTTCTTCTTTTTTTTTTTACCAACTTTAGCATAGGGAATATTTTGTGGTGATTGTAGACGAGAAAGCGTTTGCATCGCCTGAAAGGAATTGTAAGGATTCAAGGCGTGATAGACGCGCATGCTGCAAAAAGCCAAGCATCGTCTGCTTTGAGTCATATACATTTTTGGAGCAAAATTCAATCAGAAATCAGAGCTCGTTGGATTGGCATGGTTACTGAAGGCCGAATAAAGCAAAAGAAACTTGAGAATCAATTGAAACTTGAGGCTAAGCTGCATGAAGTAGAGGTATTGTTGTATATATATGATGCATTAGTCTCATATGCCTGAGAAGGACATTCAGACTGTTGTACAAAAGTCTGAATGCCATATTATTTAACTTCCAACAATGAAAATGGTCAAGAGCCTACAGTTGGACTCCATAAGGAGCCCAACAGTGAGTCTCATCGCCAAGTGAATTGATATTAAATTGTCCCTTACTGCCACTTGTCTCACATTCCTCACGTATTCTTGCTCAAGAGCCCACTATTGGGCTCCTTATAGAGCTCAAAGCGGGCTCTTGATCATTATTCAAACCCTTTTTCACCTTTCGTATTCTCATAAGGAATACTTGAAAAACAAGCACTCCAAAAAAGTGCCTTCGCTGAATTTATCTTTGTTTACCCATTGAAACTCCCTAACAGGGGGAATGGAGTGGTGGCTCTGAGACCATGGAAGAAATTCTCAACAGGATACAGCAGCGAGAAGAAGCAGCAGCTAGAAGGGAGCGAGCCATGGCATATGCCTTCTCTCATCAGGCTCGTGATCTTACAATAAGATTCATTAAAATTAACAATCGTGATCTTACAATAAGTTGATGTGTTTCTTGCAGTGGAGGGCTAATTCGAACCAATATCTTGGTCAAGCTTATTACGACCTTAGCAAAGACAACTGTGGGTGGAGCTGGAAGGAGCGATGGATAGCTGTTCGTCCATGGGAGAGAAGGATCGAAACTAGTCCTTCTATGCCAAAGAAAGTCGATGGCAAAACAAAGACGACTAAAACTACAAGCTTGGCCAAATCAAACATCATTGTTTCTGTCAAACCACATTTGTCCAACGGAAAGGAATCTAAACATGCTAGAAAACTTTCCAGCCAAAGTGTCACGAAACAAACTTCCTACGAGGCAAATAACGAGTAACAAGCTCATCAAAGGTGAAGAACATGAACTATAGACTAGCTTATTTTTCTGCAATCTGCTGTGAAGAAAAATGGTTTGACAGCTCTGTTCAGCAAGAAAAGGGAAGGGCTTCTAGAATTTTTATCTAATACCATAATCATTTGTAATAAAAACTTCAAAGGTTTATGTTATGAAGACTATGAATGTGGATTTCTAAGGGTGGAACCTGGTAATTGGTAATGTAAACACATGATTTTGGTGATGCAGGAAGTTTTTGTACAGGGTAACCTTTTTTTTTTTATTAATTATTATTATCATTATTATTATTATAACGTGAGAACTAAACATTAAGCACTTGTTCGAACCATTAAAAGGTAAATGTTTGGAGTGTGCAAAAATGTTGTCAATTAGGTTCCATTTGTGCGTGACAATCTCTTGGAGGAGTACTGAACTACCCCAATTTATTATTTAATTTGGGCCATGAATCCAAAATGTGAGTTCTTAATTGGCCAGGAGTACCGAGTATTCAGTACTTCTGGAGCATCAGCATTTTTTCCCAATTTCTCGTTATTCTTCAAGTTCATGGACAAACAACCATTTGTTTAAAATATTAATTATTCAAGACCAATATTGCATATATCTTTAAACATATCCTAAGTGACTTGAAGGGCAAAAAATATTCTTCAGTTATCCTGAACGACTGGAAAAGTCAACAATGTTTTGCAATGTACCAAAATATAATAATAAAATAAATAAATAAATTGTGCCCCTGTCACTTTATTTTAGCATTTCCACAATTCCACTCCAACCCAAAACTTTAAAATTTCACATCAAAAGAACCGTACTAATTACATTTACCTTTTATTTATTATATTTTCAATACTAAAACTTATGATAAATATATATGTAATTGTTAGCTTAATTAAAACTAAAATTCACCTGCAAAAATTACAGCTTAATTAAAACTAAAATTCACCTGCAAAAATTACACGCCTCCACATAAAAAATAATAATTTTATTAAATAAATTTGACATCGTATCATAATTTTTAGTTTAACACGATAACATCCAAAAGCCATTACAACAATAGGAAATTATGCAAGAACAAAATAATAGAATAAATTACAACTAAAATTATCAGAGATGCAGCCATTATATAACAAAATAGTGCTAAAGATATATATGTCTACTAAAGTTCATTGACTGACTGACTGAAGAGATTTACTTTCAAAAAGGGGGTTCATTGACTGAAGTACATTACTGACCTTAAAAATATTAGCGCAAGCTGGTTCAGCTCATACCCGTTGATTTCTTCAACTTAAAAATTGTGAAAATCTGGCCCGACATTTAAGGATGGCATAGGTTGGCGGATTTTCTCTCCGACTATCCTGAAAATTAAAGGATACAAATTTGTTCACGATCTCTTATACAGAACATGTGATTCAACTTTAGGGGAAAAAAGTAACATGATAACATGTTAAATAAAGATGCTGTTAAGGCCTCAGAACGATTTGCATCTTCAGCGAGCATGATTTGAATAAAACATTTGGACCACCATCATTCACCAAAAATTATTTTGGCGACCATTCCAAGAAAACTGAGCCAACTTCTTCAAATGATAAATGGGATATATGACACAGATATTAAGCATTCAAAATGCTCAAATAAGTAACTACAATGAAAAGCACTAGCTTAAAATGAACCATCTATTTCACGGAAGAACAAAGATTTCATTAAATTTCCAACCATAACGAAATTACCGATGTGATGTATGAAATTCTTTTAACTTCAGAAATTGCAACAATAACATGAATTAAACTCGTGAAACATCAAAGATATTTAAGCAAGAAACGAACATAAAAGTTATTTCATCCGAACACCCAAAGTTTTTCACCATTGTAGGCCTCCAAACTCTTTTATCTTTCACAGATATTGGTGGCAAGTACATTTCTTATATTTTGTACATTAGGAAACAAAAAATAATGTTGAAAAGGACGTTATTATTCAGGATAAAAAATGAGCAGCATACCTTAAATTATTGATATATTGAATCCAATTGACCCAACTCAATTACGACTTTTTTCCAACTTAACAATACGGTTAAAAAAAGGTATAGAACAATCACTCCCATCGAGCACCATTATCACCACAAAAGGGAAAATTATCCTCTGTATAACAAATCAATAAACTAAAACTAAAAAAGGAATTATATCTCCACGGCAGAATTAACCTAACAAAATATTGGCAAATCGGCTAAAAGGTAGTACCTTTTTCTGATGGCAGAAAGTACGCGTGACTGTGGCAAGCACTGAGGAGTTGCGCAAATAATTAGTAGAGAATCTCGCCGACAACATCTGTAAATGGAGAATTCATATCAACTGGACTTCAAGAGTTTTTATGAAAAGAATATATAGAAACCAGGCTTTGACATCTATTTCACAGCAAATCAGTCTTCACTCCTAAATTTCACTAAGAAATTATAGAGGCAGAGGGATTTCAAAAGCAGAACCAAGTTGTTTCATGAAGAAAATAAGTGACAGATATAGAAGACCCAAAAAAAGGTGGGGGAAAAGTGCTTATCACCAAATCCCAATCTTCTGAAAAACCAGTCATGTTTAATTCGAAAGCCAGACAAAAGATACTTATAAGGACTTCCTTTTGCAGAAACTTATGCATTTACAAAATCAAAGATCAACAAAAAAATTTGCATTTACCTAAAAGTAAACAAATTGATATCTAATGTGACAAGCAACCCATTTGCATTCCTTATACACTGTACCCAAAAATTCCATTAAGTAAATCCATGGCTTTTTCAAATTTTACTCCCAGAAAAAGAATACACAACTTCGCATAAAGAAAAAAGAATGCTCTAAAGGTGAATTACAGGAAAATTCCTGCCAGGGAATAAGAAAAGAAAATAATCAAATACACAGTAGAAAAAGAAAATTTTAAGGACCCCACTTTTTGTTTTGGAAAGAACGAAAAACACGCCCCAACAAAAAGATGTGCTATAACTTGACAGTGTGTACCTTAGGAAGTGATGGTCTGTTACCAGTCGGCTGAAAATGATAAATTTGAGCTCTTCGTTTCCTTCATCTAGTTGTTCTTCATGAATTCTTATAACAGAAATTGTGACATCATGATCACAATTATACACCTCAATCATCTGCAGAGTTAGACTGTATCCTAATTCAGAGGGGAGAACTTTTGGACCATAACACCTTCTTAATACCAATTTTTCGAGTCTCGGGAAATGCTCCCTTGAGGTATTCCATTGTGGAATGTATAGGTATTGAAGTTTCAAGAATTTGAGTTTCTGGAACTCATGATCATCTGTCATCCAATTATCTCCCTCAAGATCAGCATAATATAACTTCAGAATCTCAAGGTTGGGCAATCTCCCGATTGATGACATCATTTTACAAGACAAAGAGATTCTATATAGAGAAAGCTTTTTGATATTGTTGGGTAAGTTGACAGCCATGGATATACTATTGAAGTGGTTGTGGAATACAATTTTGAGCGATTCAAGCTGAGTAAGGGAGCTGAGGTCAGGAGAGAAATTCCAAGAGTTGTCATATTCACACTTCAGGTGGTGAAGGTGGTGAAAACCTCTGACTCTTTCTTCATCGTTCGGATCACACATAATAATACCTGAAAGAGTTTCCAGCCTATTGGTTTGCGAGAAATCCCAAACTTTACTGAGTCTTACAGGGAACATGAAGGCATATCCAGAAATACTTCAGAATTTAGTGATTTGGTTATGTATAGAAATTCTAGGTTATCGTGACTGCTTAATGCTGGTGTAAACCACTCAACTTCCAAGTATCTTAAATTGACCAGGAAATCCAATCCAATATTATCAGCCGCAGTACTCTGAGTGTCTAAAAATTTCAAGACCCTGAGAAGTTTCAATCTTGAAGTGATAGTAAAGCCATCAATGGAATCGACCAACAAAGAACGGATATGTGGACCAAAAGGTTTCCTGAACAGAGTGTATATAAAGGTGATGGTGATGTTCATAGAATGTGTGTCCACTGAAGTGGAACATATTAGATCACCATCAGTTGTCACAGCATAACCACTCAACCATCATCAGCAATAGCAGCCATTATCATTACACCAATTATTATCTTATGTTAGTGAATGAAAACAGAGGTAAAATTAAAAGGAAAACGAAAAGGAAAGGAGAAAGAGTGAGAGAATTAACTTACCCTTTGATCACCTTTAGGAAGTTTTCTTCTTCAGTCTCAAACACATATCACGTATCATGTCATGGATGTTACAAGCTTTGATTCTATTGCCACATCTTCTTTTGGCGACTTGTACCATGCTCCTATTAATTAGTTCCAAAAGATAATCCTCTGCAACATTCTCTAAACTCTTCTCCTCTTTTTGGGGTATAAATCCTTGAGAAATCCACAGTGAAAACAACTTTCTTACAGGTATTTCAGAGACTTCCTCAAATATACCCAAGTAAAGGAAGCATGGCTTTAAGTGAGTTGGTAAATGCTTATAACTCAGTTCCAGTATATCCTGATTTTTTGAGATGTAAGAACTTAGAGTGGTAGCTACTTCTTGCCATAAGCTTTCACTCTTTGCCTTCACTCTTTGCCTTGTTTTGAAGAACTGCAGCAATCCCAACTACTGCAAGCGGGAGGGCAAAGACCGTCTTGGAACACCTTTTGCTTTAACAAAATCCAACATTCATCTGCCGATAACAAAGGAAGTTCATTTATAATACCATCAGGTGCAGCTTGCAAGGCAACATCCTTGTTCCGACTGGTAAATAATATTCTACTTCCATTTCTATCATCTGGAAAGTATCTTCTCAAGTCAGCCCATACTTCTTTATCCCAAATATCATCCATAACAAGGAGGTATCTTCTTCCCTTTAGACTTTTGTAAAGATGCTCACCCAGTTCATCTTCTCTGATAGTTGAGATTTCATCTCCATTGCGGTCAGTTGTACCGCCCAAAATTTCAATCAATAGCTTTGTCTTTCGATATGTTTGAGACACAACACACCAACAACATTTGTCAAAACGGTGGATAACACGTGAATCATTGTACAATTTCTTCGCTAAAGTTGTCTTACCAACCCCAGACATCCCAACAATAGAAATGATTTGTAGGCAATTTGGTTTTCCGACAAGCTGGCTTGCAATTTGTGTTGTCTTTTAGTCAAAACCCACGGTAATATCCTCAACCATGGGAGTGTCATTAGGCACTTGGTATGATGTTTCAGTGAGATTTTCTGCAACTTCGACCCTTCTAATGCCCCAGCTATGCTTGATTTCTAGGAGTGCAGTCCTGATGAGTTCATTTTTTTGGATGAAATTAGAGAGCCTGAGATCGAGATACCAATCATGAACATCACCCGCCTCAAACCAGGTAATGATATATTCAACTTCATATGCCAGATCGCTGAGTTGCATTACGCATTCAATCAAGTGTTTGTCCTGTTGAACCTCTACATCCCTGACGAATGATCTACAGAAATTTAGTTCCTTCTGAAGTGAAGCAATTTTATCCTTTACGTTAACAATGAGATTGTGCCTATGATTTATTAGATGATTGAGATCATCAAGGACAGAGTCAACAAGGAATATTGAAGCAGAAGCAGTGTTTTGACTCGTTAATTTGGGCACCTTGGAGACAGTGATACAGTGCTCTTTGATTACTGCTTCCACCATCTCAAACTTTGAAGACAAAACAGAAAGCACTGCATCCATTTTGGTCGCGGAGACAAGATCTGTCGTGAAAAAGAAGGAATACAAGAATATTCCTACTTCATTGGCTATGGACTCGATATCAGCAAATATTGTATTATTGCTCAACTCTTTTTGTTCAGTGCATAGGAGTGGGGTATCCCAAAGAATGGCACGCAGAAACTTGAGATTCTTCAAGAAAACATTGATTTGAGCAGGAACAACATTCTTGTATTGTCCAAAAACTGGATGAGTGGAACAAACCTTCAGAGCTTCAACCAGAAAATGAATAAAGCTTGCAGCAATTTCATTTCTCCTAGGAGTTCTTTCAAACAAATAGTGGTCCGTTTTTGGAACTGCAAAGTATTCCCTTTTAAGCACAGGCATTAAATCGACAATTGTTTCTAGAAACCTTCCGAACCGCAAGGAACTACCAAAATAGAAATCCTTGGCTATACACTCCAGAGAGCTAAGTGGATCGCTAGCTTTATACTCAAAACTGTTCAGTGGATCACTAAATACGCTAAGATCTGAGTACGAGCGGCACAGTTTTATTACATAGCAGAGAATCCTTAAAAAGTGTGGACCGTTCCATTGAAATGAGACGCCAAGATGAAAGAGGAGATCTTTGCTTCCCACAATTCCTAATAGAAAATGGTAAGGGTAAACCGGTAGTACCTGTTCTTCCTCTGGCCACGTAGAGCTATTCTCGGAGTCGGAGGACCAGCCGGGTATGACTGCGGAAACACCCTCCGGAACGTCGGCTGCCACTCTGCTGCCATTATTGACTTCCATATCCATATCCACTCAACAGCGCGCTTTGCTTCCTTGTCTGCCAGCCTCTTCACTTGCAATCCACCTCCCCTTCTGTTAACAGAAGACGACAAGGGAACAGTACACCAAACCAAAACCCCGATTTTTTATACATGTCAAGAGCAAAAATAATGCGGATTTTCTATGGTGTGCTAATCACTACATAGTAATGGAGTACTAGGTGGAAGCTGACTAGGAAAGAAACTGACCCATTCCTTCCACCTCCGCCGCCCACAATTCTGACAAACTTCAACCGGGCCGCAAATTTTAAAAAAGAATCAAATCCAAAAATTCATCCGCCCACCCAAATTCAGCCCACTGACGCAACAACCCCAAAATATTTTGTTGACATAACTTAATAAAAGTTAATAAAATTTTATTTAAAAACTTATCAATAAGTTTAATCTATAAATAATTCTAGTTAGATAAAAAATAGATAAAAAGAGTAACAAAATTGACATGTGTTTTTGTTGACATAACTTAATAAAAGTTAATAAAATTTTATTTAAAAACTTATCAATAAGTTGAATTTATAAATAATTCTAATTGGATAAAAAATAGAGAAAAAGAATAACAAAATTGACACGTGTTTTTATGTAATTAGCGTTGATGTAAAAGTGAAAATTGTGAATTGTGCATACTCAAAAAAATGAATTTAAACATAGCCGATGTAATTTCTTCCCCCCACCAATGTCTCCTTTGTATCGAAGAAAAAAAAACTGTAATAATTAGATTCAAGCATAGGGATGTAATTTTTTTTTTTGGGGGTGGAAACAGATAACTTCGATGAAGTTACCGATGACATATTTACGACATTCAAAGTTAAAATTGTTTCTAGTCTTTTTTCTTACCTTTTTACCATTCCTTGGTTAGTCCAATATGTACTGCATTATAAGACATGATTAAATAACAAAATGTACTTGTAAATCAATAGAAATTTAGGCAACACTACCCCTGTAATATTGACTTTACCACCCTGAGCAAACAAAATAAGCCTGAAAATATCTGTCATTTCCACATCCCTTACTCCATACTCCATCGCAAAAATAGTGTTTATACAAACATTATCAAGCTACAAAACACGAGGCGACATCAAATTGGAGAATGTGATGTAGCGAATAAGGTTAACCACCCATACATTTAATTGAAGAGGTGGCAGGGAGTGAAATGAGGGTTCCAAATCGACTTGCTGAAAGGGCATCTGGAGCGCCTGCTCGTGACAGTCCTCGACTTCCATGAAAACCTCAACCGCTCGCACTCTAATTATTGCATTTTCCTTTGCACCAAACAATAAAATTTAGTACAATTGTGAGTTCACATATAAAACCAGGTTTCCTAAGAGTGAAATAAAAACCATTGCCATTAACCTATAAAAACCCACGTATAATCTAATTTTTTGGAAGCATGCACTTTTTTTCTTTTGATTTATTTAATTCATATTTTGGCTTCCTTATTATTATTCAACTCTTTAGTAGCAAAAAATATTTATTTTGCTTCTTCATTTGTTAGGATTTAGTGGAAGGCCTTTAGAATTTAAAAATATGTTGTGATTCAAAAAGACATCACTTACTCAATTTTTCTACTCCTTTTTTTTGGCCAAATTTTATTTCCAAACACGTACTAATTATTTTACAGATCTATCTTCGATTTGGTGGTGTTCTTAGTGGACAAAAAGTTGCCATGTTCGGATAATTTTTTTCATAGTCACACTTGACAGCATTCTTTTTTTTCTTTCTTTCTTCTTTTTTTTTTTAACACCGTAACACATCACTTAAAATTAAATCTCTAAAATACATATACATATATATTGAACACAAACATACCAACAGAAAATCAGTGGACAAAACATTTAATAATTTATTACAATAAAAAAGATTGGCAATCAATCAATCAGCATTGAAGGCGATCTCAATTAAGATGTTAACATACTTGAGTGCTCTCAAATCTCAAGTAAGCAGTACTTTGTTCGTTTAAAGATCTCAAGTAAGCAATGCTTTGTTCGTTTACAGAAACTATTATTAGAGATAGATAGGTATCTTCAACAGGAATCAGCTATAAATTTTTACTTTTTGAGAACCTAGCACTACAAATATTTATTCTTATCATGTGTTTTAAGACATTGCAACTACAACCTTATTATTAAGAAATAAAGCAAAATGTATCATCAAAATTTACGAGAAATAATTCCTGCATTAGAGATACATATGACTTTGGTCCCATTGGCTGTTGCATATCATGTCACTTCCAAAAAATTTATTTCATCTTCTTTAAAATCCATTCCTTGACAGTAAAAAAGAACAAAAAATTCCAAGCTAAGAACAAGACTAACATTACTGTGGGGAAAATGAAAAACACAAACTAAAGAGATAAAAAAAGAGGTTACCTTCAACAGAGAAATTTCTCCGAGGCGTCGCCGGCGTCTGATGACTCCGCTGGCGACACGGAGTCAAGGCACCTCGGGGCCAACAGCAATGCGATAAGAATGGTGGTTGGCTGGTCGTGGGTTGGTCGGTGGATGTTGCGGTGGTCGGTGGGGTGATCGGCTGGCTGGCGGTGCGGTGGGCGGCTGGTGATGCGGTGGCTGGTGGTGCGGTGGGTTGGGATTAGAGAGCGAGAGATGAGACCACAGATTCGGATTGGGGGTTTTGTTTGCGGGAGGGTGGATGGGTTGGTGGGGGACTTTGACTTTTTATTTTCAAGTGGGTCGGTAGAAATTTGGGGGCGGGGTGGGGTGGGGTGGGGTGGGGGGAGTTGGGGCAGATGAGTTGGCTTGTTTGCTGACTGTTCTTTCCCACCCAGGCTCCACATATGTCATTGTACTCCTTTCTATGGTGTCTTAAAAAAACCGAAGAATAATGGGTTTTTTTGTTTGTTGAGGGGCGGGAGGGTCCCCAAACCTAAAAAACCAAAGTGAAAATTTGAAGAGGGAAAGGCCTATTTGAAAAGGAGAGGGGAAAAATTTCAAAGGGAGAAAAACCAATTGCAATGGTAAAAAATCCCCAAAAAGGGCGACAAAATTTGGCCCCCTCTTTACCTTTTTCTCCCTAGAAGTACCGAAACCCAATTTCTTCAATCTATATATTATTTGGCTCAAGGAAGAAAAAACTCAGAAAAAGAGTTATTTTCCTTCATATTATTTGTATGCATGTAAACAAAGGGAGGAAATTTAAATTTAGGTAAAACTCGCCCACATTAATCATACTCTAATTACTAAAATTTTCTGATACTTGGACAACTGAACATTTAATCCATTTGGTCAATAAAATGTGTGTTTAGTGACTCAAATTATAGTGGGGCTTCTCAATTTTCATGTGCATTCCTGATTTGGTAGAGAATAGGTACCCTTAATACTTCTTTGTTAATTGCATGCTAGTTAGTTGAGTAAATTTTTAATTGACCACGAACTTGTTCTAGTGGTAAAATTACTATTTATTGGATATTTGATCTTGGTTTGAATTGTCATTTCCAACTATACGATCTTCAAATTGTATTAAAACATATTTGTCATTGTCACGTAAACCAGAGTTAAATATTATTAGTATTGTTAATACAGTACTAGCACGTCTCTCACGTATTGCATGAAAAATTAAAGGAGACAAATTTGTTCACGCTCTCTCATACAAAAAATGTGATTCAACTTTACGTGAAAAGGATAACATGATAACAAGTTAACATGTTAGATGAAGATGCTCTTGAGGCGTTAGAATGATTTCCATCTTCAGAGGGTACGATGTGAATAAAAAATTTGGACAGTCAATTCATTCACCAAAAATTATTTTAGTAGCAATTCCAAGAAAATAGAGCCAACTTCTTCAGGTGATAAATGGGATAAATGACACAGATATTTAGCATTCAAAACACTCAAATAAGTAATTGCAATAAAAAGCAGTAACTCAAAATTAACTATCTATTTCCTGGAAGAACCAAGATTTCATTAAATTTCCGACCATAATGAAATAAGCAACGTGATGTTTGATATTCTTTTAACTCCAGAAATTGCAACAATAACATGAATCAAACTCAAGAAAAACCAAAGAAATTAAGCAAGAAATGAACCTAAAAGTTATTTCACCCAAAAGCTCAAAGTTTATCACCATTGGGTAGATCTCAAAACTCTTTATCTATCACAGCTATTGGTAGCAAGTAAGCTTCTTATATTTTGTACACTGGAAAACCCACAAAAAAAAAAAAGGAGAGAGAGGGAAAAACAATGTATAAAAGGACGTTATTGTTGTTATTCAGGATAAAAGATGAGCAGCATACCTTAAATTAGTGATATATTGAATCCAATTGGCCCAAGCCAATGACATTAGTTGTTCTATTTGTCCAAATTTGTGCTTCTAAGTTCTATTAAGTTTTCTGCATGTAACTAGACCCAAAATCTGAAGTTTGTGAACTGCTCCAACTAAATGAAATAATTACCACCGTTGATTTCAACGCATATTGCCAAGTATTTTGTGAAAATACAACAAAATATATATTGCATTATATTGTAAGAATTTATCGATATACTGCGTTTTTTTATCTCTAGATTAAGCTACATTGGAAAGCATGTCGAAAAAAATTATCAGGGCCTCCATGAAATTACAATAGTAGAATTGATCATTTCCACCGAACTAACAAAATTGAAAAACAATTCCAACTCAACTGCAATTTTTTCCAAATTAACAGAACAGATAAAAAGTATAGAACAATCATTCCCATTGAGCACCATTATCACCACAAAAGGGAAAATTATCCTCTGTATAACATATCAATAAACCAAAATTAGAAAATGGAATTATATCTCTATGGCAGAATTAACCTAACAAAAGATTGACACATCAGTTAAAAGGTCGTACTTTGCCTGATGGCGGAAAGTACACTTGGCTGTGGCGAGCACTGTGGAGTTGCAGGAATAATTAGTAGAGATTCTAGCAGAAAATATCTGTAAATGAAGAATTCGTATCAACTGAACTTCAAAGAATTTCTATGAAAAGAATATGTAGAAAGTAGGTTTTCAAAAGCATAACCAAGTTGTTACATGAAGAAAATTAGTGACAGGGATAGTATTAAGACTTGGTTCCATCTTAAAAGGTCAACTTGTTAAGAGGAGTAGCTCAAGTGCTTATATATTGGTTTATATTCTTATATTTAGTCGATGTGGAATTTATCTCTTAACATGCCTCCGCAAGATGGTGGCTTATTGAAGAAAACCAATCTTGAAATCCATGTGCTCATTTGAGTCTTAACCGGATCGAATTGCTCGTTGGAGGTTGACGGGCTCTGATACCATATTAAAACTTGGGGTTCCATCTTAAAAGGTCAATCTGTTAAGAGGAGTAGCCCAAATGCTTATATGTTGGTTTATATTCTTATATTTAGTTGATGTGGGATTTATCCCTTAACAGATAGAATACCCAAAAAAAGGAGGGAAAAAATAGAATTTATCAACAAATCCTGCTCTTCTTAAAAACCGTTCACATTTAACTCAAAAGCTAGACAAAAGATACTTATAATGACTTCCTTTTGCAGAAACTTATGCATTCACAAAATCAAAGATTAACAAAAAAAATTTGCATTTACCTAAAAATAAACAAATTGACTACTAATGTGACCAGTAACTCTTTTGCATTCCTTATCCACTGTACCTGAAAATTCCATTAAGTAAATCCATGGCTTTTCCAAAATTTACTTCCAGAAAAAGATTATACAACTTCATATAAAGAAAAATGAATGCTCTAACAGTAAATTAAACGGAAATTTCTACCTGGAAATAAGAAAAGAAATTTATTAAATAAACTCTAGATTTTAAGGACCCCTCCACTTTTCATTTTTGGACAGAAGGAAAAACACCCACCCGCCAAAAAGATGAGCTCTAACTTGATTGTGTGTACCTTAAGAAGTGATGGTCTGCTAACTAGTCAGCAAAAGATGATAACTTTAAGCTCTTCGTTTCCTTCGTCTAGTTGTTCTTCATGAATTCATATAGCAGAATTTGTGACATCATGATCACAGTTATACACCTCAATCATGTGCAGAGTTAGAATGTAGCCTAACTCAGAAGGGAGAACTTTTGGACCATAACAACTTCTTAATACCAATTTTTCGAGTCTTGGGAAATGATCTCTTGAGGTGTTCGATTGTGGAATGTATAGATATTGTAGTTTCAAGAATTTGAGCTTCAGGAACTCGCGATCATTTGTAATCCAATTATCTTCCTCAACATCAGCATAATATAACTTCAGCATCTCAAGGTTGGGTAATGTCCCGATTGATGACATCATTTTACCAGACAAAGTGATTCTATATAGCGCAAGCTGTTTGATATTGTTGGGTAAGTTAACAGCCACGGATATACTATTGAAGTGGTTGCGGAATACAATTTTGAGTGATTCAAGCTGAGTAAGGGTGCTCTTCCGATCTGGAGAAATTCCAGTATTTGTCATACTCACACTTCAGGTGGTGAAGGTGGGGAAAACCTCTGACTCTTTCTTCATCTTTCAAATCATACATAATGATACCTGAAAGAGTTTCTAGCCTACTGGTTTGCAACATATCGCATACTTTACTGAGTCTTACAGGGAACATGAAGCTTAGATGTCTCAAGTTAGGTATATCCAGAAATACTTCATGATTAAGTGATTTGGCTATGCATAGAAATTCTAGGTTTTGGTGACTGCTTAACTTTGGTGTGAACCACTCAACTTCCAAGTACCTTAAATCGATCAGGAAATCCAAGTACCTTAAATTGATCAGGAAATCCAATTCAATATAATCAGATGCAGTAATCTCAGTGTCTAACAATTTCAAGACCCTAAGAAGTTTCAATCTTGAAGTGATAGTAAAGCCATCAAAGGAATGAACCAGCAAAGAGCAGATCCGTGGGCCAAAAGGTCTTAGCTTAGTGTGATCGTTTAGGGAGCGTATAAAGAGGTGATGATGATGGTCATGGAATGTGAGTTGACTGAAGAGGTGGAATATATTGGACCACCATCAGTTGCAACAGCATAACCACATCGACCGTCATCAGCAACAGTAGCCATTGGCATAAGACAAGTTTTTACCACATTTTAGTGAATAAAACAAAGGTAAAATCAAAAGGAAAAGAAAGTAGTGAGAGAATTAACTTACCCGTTGATCACTTTCAGAAAGTTCTCTTCTTCAGCTATTCGCGAGCACATATCACGTATCATATCATGGATGTTACAAGTTTTGATTCTATTGTCACATCTTCTTTTGGCAACTTGTACCATACTTCTATTAATTAGTTCCACAAGATAATCCTCTGCAACATCCTCTAAGCTCTTCTCCTCTTTTTTGGGTATAAATCCTTGAGAAATCCGCAATGAAAACAACTTTGTTACAGGTATTTCTGAGTCTTCCTCAAACATGCCAAAATATAGGAAGCATGGCTTTAAGTGAGTTGGATCCTTATTTTTGGAGATGTAAGAACTTAAAGTTGTAGCAACTTCTTTCCATAAGCTTTCATTCTTTGCCTTGCTTTGAAGAACTGCAGCTATCCATCCCACTGCAAGCGGTTGCAATTTCTTACAATATCCATCCCAATGGCTTGAAGTCCCGGGGGATTTCAAGCCATTAACAATGAGATTGGGCCTGTGATTTATTAGATGATTGAAATCATCAAGGACGGAATCAACAATGAATATTGAAACTGAAGTAGTATTTTGAGTTGTAAATTTGGGCACCCTGGAGACTATTATACAGTGCTCTCTGATCTTTTCTACCGCCATCTCATACCTTGATGATAAAAAAGAAAGCATCACTTCTGTTTTGGTCTCAGAGAGAAGATTTGTGGTGAAAAAGAAGGAATACAAGAAAAATCCTACTTTATTGGCTATAAACTCGATATCAACCAATATTCCATTCTTGTTCTCTTCTAGTTCAGTACATAGGAACGGCGTATCCCAAAGGATGGTATGCAAAAACTTGAGATTCTCAGAGATAACATTGATTTTGCCAGGAACAATAGTCCTGTATTTTTGAAAAATTGGATGAACAAAACAAATCTTTAGAGCTTCAACAAGAAAATGGATAAAGCTTGCAATAATTTATTTTCTTTCAGGATTTCTTTCGAACAAACGATGGGCAATCTTTGGAACAGCAAAGAACTAACTTTTAAGAAAAGGCATCAAAGAGACAACCGTTTCTACATAGCTCTGGAACATCAAGGAACTACCAAATAGACAATCCTTGGCTATATACTCAAGACGCCTGAGTGGATCACTAAATATGTTGCGATATGAGTACGAGCATG
>CAVNYN010273898.1:0-40171 GCA_963692815.1 Nyctanthes arbor-tristis
AGTATCTTTAGCTATTATAGGACCCTGTATTGTTCACTACCATGTGTAAAATTCATGAAGAATCTCTCAAAAACAATATGAATCACAAAACTCAATTTAATGGTGATAAAAAATCAAAATGGATTAAGGGAATAATAAACAATCAACCCACTAAACAAAAACAATAGCAAGAACGAATATTATAAATTAATCATGAAAAATGAGGTCTCATCATGAACCCTAACACAAGAAAATTAGCCTATCATGTTAAGGAGAAGAAAACAACAATAAATATTGGAATTAAAAACCTGAAGGAGACAAATTCACGATATATTCCACATGTTTCTTTTCCTCCTTGTGACGTCTCTTCCTTCTCTTGGCTCTTTTCTCTTCCCTTCGATATCTTCTCTTTTTGTTCTTGTGTTATTTTCCGTCAATTTATAGATGTAGAAGCTTTAGAACCCTTAATTGTATCAAAAAAGGGCAAAAAATGCGTCAAAACACTTTCCGCAGCGGGCGGCCAGTGGCCGTGGAATGCTTGCCCCCAGCAGAGCAAAATGCTAGGCCGCGGGTGGGGGGGTTTTCTTGCCGCACCCACCCACGCCCTACTTTCAGTACGTGCGATTCAGTGCTCTTCCGATCTCTTTTTCTTTCAGCAATGGTCCTTTTCAGTATTTTTCTTCATTTATACAAGTCCAAAACTTTTCGAACGCTTCACAAAGGTCCTCAAACTCTTCCAACACGACCGAATTGATCTCTTTAAAGTTCTCTCAAAGTGCAGTCTAGTCCTCGAACTTGTTAACATTGATCTTTTCACCCCAAACTCTCGAGCCATCACACCTTGATGCTACATCTTGAATGTAAAGGCTCAATTTGGTTCAAAAACCATTCTTTTCACTTGGTATCACCCTAATATGAGCTTCTCACCTATATGAACCATATACACACAAATTATGTAGATATCTGCTTAATTCCACATAAAATTGAAAAAGTTAAGAGGAGTAGGTTACATATAAAATACACTTCTCAAACTCCCCCAAACTTATGCCTTGATCGTTTCGAGTAAGAAATTCACCCAATCACATTAAACAACACAAAATAAAATTAAACACATAACACAAAATAAAAGACCTGCCAACTTTCTAACCTATGTCATTCATGACTGTCACAGAACATTGCCACTAACAGTGAGTTTATCCAATGCTTGACTAAAGAATGGGTATAATCACATCTACCATTATACACTCTGGTCGAGCATCTTAAACTACAATAGTCACATATGTTCTCACCTCTCGTGAGAGGCACACATCCCCCAAACTTAATATTTTTTTCTTCTTCTTCTCACTCTTTTTTTCATGAGGGTATATACTATAGGTTTTACATCTCTCACCTCTCGATGAAGTACCAAGTCGGTTTAGATATTACCATAAAAATACTAGTTTAGTCAATGAGGACTCTCCCAATTTTTGAGGGCCCCAACTTTCCCAATATCTACCAGGCAGTTAAACCTATTAGCAATCTACATCCCCAAAATTGAAATATAGTCTTGCATCTATTATTCTCCCACTTCATTCCTTTTTTTTTCTTTTTTTCTCATATCATTCCTCTTTCTCCTTTCTTTTTTTTTTTTAATTGAGATTTCTTTCTTTTTTTTAACTTAATAGCCTCATATCTCTCATGTGCAATCCATATCTTCACTGAGCTTTCTATATGATCTTTTAGCGAGCTTTGAGCTAATGACTCCCGGTTCAGCTGACCCAGAGCACCAGGTTTGAAAGACCGCTAAGGACTTAATTGCTTAAGTCACGCAGGCTTCAAAGAGTGGTAAAAACACATCGAAGACATTCTTTCTTCTTTATTTTTTTCGTTTCACCGAACCTAATATATGCAAGACTTAAAATAGGGATGGGATCACAGCATCTGGTCATTGCCTAACTTCTATTGGTTAGCTGAAAACACTCCACACAAATTTTTCAACATGCATGGAATCCACACCAACCTTACTAGTATTCCCAAGGTTCAACCTCCTCCAAACTTGGACTTAAATAGTTATTTGCAAATAAGAACAAAGAAAAGGGCAAGGTATTCTAATTCACCAATTTGACTAATATCAATCATTCACCCAACGGAAGTGTAGATTATGATGACTTATGCCAAATAAAGAACAAGTCAAATATAGACGAGCCATTCTCACTAAATTTAATTAATGTAGCAATGCCCCATTACAAATCATAAACAATACAAGTTCCAAGTGATTTCTATCAAACCAGCCGGCAAGGCAAAATGATAAAATTAAAAAAAAAATCACAATTTTTCTATACTTTTTTTCTTTTTTTTTTCACTAATCAAAGATAACAATAAAACAATAAAATCACAAACTAACAATAAGCACCTTAAAAAAAATACACAACCAATCTACTTGAGTAAATATAGTGGTATGGTTAATAACCCCAACACATGTATCAATATTAAAAATAAGTTACATCTCCCCCAAACTTAAAAGTTTACATTGTCTCAATATAAAAAAAAGGCAAAAGAAAGATATTACGCGATAAAGCATGGTTGGGTCAATGTCTAGTTTGATTGAAGATCACATCTCAAGAGGAAGATGTGGGTGTCTATGGCTGCAGAATGCGTTCTAGCATATCCATTACCTCTTGATGCTCTCGTGCCTTCTCTTTTCTTCTTCTTTTTTTTTTCACAACCCATGCATAAAATAAGTTTCATAAAAGTAAGAGTCTTCTAACAAGGGTAAAATTGTGCTAAAATTTATGATTAATGATACGATAAAAATAAATAAATATAAAATTAGAAATAAACGTGCCTAAAACTAATGCAATCCTAGAATCTAAATGCAGTGCACAAATCAAAATCAAAGAAAAGAAAAGGGATAGAAAATGTGTTGCCTCCCATTAAGCGCTTATTTATAGTCATTAGCTTGGCTGTATAGCCCATCCACTTCAAGGAACTTTAAATAATGCTTTTGAGAACTTGCCAAACATGCCAATGTTGTCTTTCAATCTACTGATGTTGAAGCTCCAGAATTTGATGTTGCCCCCTCAAAGTCATATGACTTGCTTTGACCATCTGACTTGAATTCAAGTATGTAGATTTCAATTAACTCATCAGATCCAATAACGAAATCAATTGAACCATCAAATTTGTAAGGGGTCTCATTGATGACTTCAATTGTGTTGTTCATCACTTCTTCATGTTCATCAATTGAAATTTTGTTCTCCCCCTTATCTTGATCTTTTTTAACAGATGGTTCGTTATTTCTTTCTAAGAATTTCTCAAACTGCTTGTTCAGCTTATGCTTACGCAACCTCTGTAGGAAAGGGATAGGAGGCAGATATGGCTTGACAGGGGGTTGGGACTTCTTTACTTGTTCTGCCTTAACTGCACGTTCATCAGATTGGTCCTCTTTTTCTCTTTAAGTTTTCTCAGATTTTTCTTCTCTTTCTGGCCTCTTAACATGAATTTTAGGTAATTGCACTCCACTTCTTGTAGTAATAGCATTCACATGTTCCTTAGGATTCACCTCCGTATTGCTAGGCCAAATCCCTTACTGTCTGTCTGTCAACAACTTTGCAAGTTGCCCAATCTGATGCTCAATATTTTTCACTAATCTTGCAATTTGTTCTTGTTGCTCTTGTAGTTTAGCAACTGCTTCCTCTCATCCTGCCTTCTTCTCATATGGTTTTTGCTGATACTGTGGAACATTGTTGTTGTTACCATAAGAGAAGTTGGAATGTTGTCTCCACCTTGAGTTATATGTCTGAGAATATAGGTTGTTCTACTGACGGTTGAAGTTCTGAGCATATGCCGCTTGTTCTGTGAATAATGGCTCAGTAGATAGTAATGGGCAGTCTGATGATGGATGCATTGCCCCACATGTAGCACATTCAAGAGTAGGGTGATGCACAATATTAGCTTACTGGGAATGCTTTATTGATTCAAATTGTTTAGAAAGTAAATCAATATTTGCAAGCACCAATAATTTAAGATTTATCTCATGCATCCCCGCAACTTTCTGATGTGAACTTCTATCTGGCCACATCTCATACCGTTGACACCATGCCATTTTATTGATCCTCTACTTATTCCTCGTTCCCTGATAGCAATAAAACAAAGAAAAAGAAGTGGATCAACTGGGGAAAAAAAGAAAAAAATAATAATAAAATTAAGCTAAAATCAACTAAAGCAAAAAAAAAAAAAGCAGAAAATTCAGTCCCCGGCAACAGCGCCAAAAACTTGTTGTCGATCCATCCACTTGTGGGATTAAATCGACAACAACAAGAACCCATATATCCTCTTTCTCGAAGGAAAAATTTTTCAATAAACATAGAGAGTAACTAAGATTATAGATATGATAGTTTAAAAATTCAAATTTCTACTCCATAGATGTGCAACCTATACCAGTACTAGCAAGCATTCATACATAGTTCCATACTAGCGGATGCAATGCAATTAGAATATCTTACAAGTCATTAAGCAAAACATAAATATACTTTCTTACATGATATAAGGCAAAAGAAATCTCTTGTTTCTCAAAGCCTGGTGCATTGGAAGTACTTGCGAACTCCGAGCTTTGGAACGGGTACATCCTTGTCTGACTATCATTTAGTCAATACTGTCTTGAGAAAAATGGACCTCGGCGGTTGGTGATGCACACAAAATTTTTTTTTAACTCTTCCAAAGCCGGAACGTAACAGTCATCAAACCAATAAATAACAATTCTATTAAGAGTAAATGACTTCTCCAATAGGAGCTTAATGAATGCCCTCTCAGCAAGTATCCCAGTAAAATCCTCTAGTGTCACCCTTTGAAGTCGATTTAAGACCACTTTTGAGTAGTGTTGCTCTTCTAGAAAGTCCCAATCATCATCTCTCAGGTAACCAGACGTGGGAACCATCTATCGAACAGTATGACAAAATGACTTAGGTTATAAGCCTTGAATTTCAATAATAGAAGAGAAACACATATGGCTCACCTTGACTATCAGTTCTTCGAGGTTGGGGCACCTTCTAAGGATGTCAAGAACTTTGGAAAAATGATCCGTCAAATCAAACATCACACATGACAACTCCAGAGTCTTAAGGTTATTCAAAGCAGTTGTAACTCTGTGATGATGGACTTTGCTTGCAACAAGCTTGAAACAAGATGGCAAAGGCATGCGTGCTCAAATAGTCAAACATATGTAGCATGCCAGTTGAATAAATGAATCATTAAGGCTAACAAAGAAACCATACCTTGAAAAAATGATAGTCGAAGCGCAGTTTCTGGAGTGCAGGCAAAGATTTTAAAAGCTAAACGAAATTACGTGTTCCACCTTCAGAGTCACCTCCGTCATCACTTTCTAGTGACACTATTGTAAGAAGTGGGGATTTCTTAAAAGAAATAGGTGATGTGGTACAGCACAATTCAAAGAGTTTTAGCTTGGGAGCATCAATGTCTAGGCATTCAAATTCTTCTTCTGTGAGATGTAAGGACAGTTACTCCAGCAAGGGGTGCTGCTTAGCAAATTTCCTAGTACTTCTGGACCCATGGCGACTTCTTCCAGTTCCAGCCTAATAAGTTTATTAAATCCTTTGAAGCTTGGTGGCGGACTGACCACACAATTTCCAAGACTCAAATGTTTCAATTGTAAGCACATAAACAACGATGAGGGCAATTTGTACATATCTTTTCCCCACATCAATTTCAAGGTGAATTCTTCAACCCCATTCTTAGGTAAGATAAAGATCAACTGGTCAAGTTCAGAACCACCTCTAAGTTCTAAAATATCGATGCTCAACTTGGTTATGGATCCTTGGTGACGTAAAAGAACCCGGTAAAGAATCCCTAGAAACTTTATTCTGGCCAATTCTTTGTTTCTCTTTGATTTTTCCAACAATGTATTATCAAATATCAGTTGTGGTAAGTTGAGCCATTTGTCCCTCCATTGTTTTGCCAAGATACTTGTCTTGGCAGCCTCACATAGCGTCAAATGCGTAAGAATATTATCCATTACATTGCCAGGAAGGTTGCTTATCCTATCGACGGCTTCAATTGGAGAAATAGCCATTCTGCAATGTTAATGACTCAATGGCAATGACCATACCGTTGTAACTTATAACAATCAAGACAACAAATGGCATAATATCAGATTTAAGTATATAAACCCCAACTTCAAATTTCAGTGACCACAAACCAGGACAACCATGAATGCTAGATAAGTCTGTTTAATTTTCTCATCTCAACAGAAATTCCATGAAAACTAAAGAGGAAAAGTTGTTGATCTCGAAGTCTAAAATCATATTTTAGTGCTAACCCGCCCCGACTCGCAACCCACAAAACAAACAAGACTAATAATAATAGGGGAAAAAACGGAAGCGAGGCACACTAAAATACTAAAATGGATGAAATGAGCTGAATTAACGTAGGAATACCTTCTTTTAAAGCTACCGTTTACAGGATTTTTACTGCCTTCCTATAAAGAGGAATTTTACCAATATGAAGATATCATTTTACCCTTCAAATATATATGTAGGATAAATTTCATATATCGTCCCTAACCTTTACACTTAGAGTCGCCTGGGTCCCTGACCTTTTTTAGCTCGCTGGGTCTTCAACCTTTTATAAATGCGCACAAAAGGTTCCTCCTAACAGAAGCCGTCCAAATTTCCTTTAAGTGGTAGATGAAATTACTTTCATGCCCTTGCCTTTTAAATAAAAAAAGAATTTAAAAATTAAAAAAAAAGGGAAGAAACCCCTCCCCCAACCTACTGACAATCTCTTAGGCTGCCGGAAATGGTCACCAGAATACTGTCATTTTTGGTAGATGAAAGGGACTCCTTCCCTCTCATGAATGGCAGATAAAATGGAGGGAGACTCCCCCATGTTTTTAGGCAGAAACATGAGGGAGGGGAGTCTCCCCCCTTTCATCTGCCGAAAATGGCAGCATTCCGACGGCCAAGTGACCACCGGAATGCTATCATTTCCGGTAGCCTAATAGATTGTCAGTGGGATGGGGTGGGTGCGTGGGCTTTTTTCCCCTTTTTTTTAATTTTAAATTTTTTTTTTAAATCGGAAGAGCGTCGTGTATAAAGATAATTTCATCTTCCACTTAACAGAAATTTGGATGGATTTTGTTAAGATGGACCTTTTGTGCTCATTTATGAAAGGTTAAGGACCCAGCGCTCTAAAAAAAGGTTAGGGACTTAGGCGATTCTAAGTGCAAAGGTTAGAGATGAAATTTACCCCCCCTCCCACACACACACACATATGTAATGTGCGTGTATTAGATAGGAAAGAATGAAGATCATATAATTCGCACCGTCAATTGCGTGGGTGAGCAGCCATTGTCGCCGTTCCAAAGAGATTTTGGGGTGCTGCCCTTCAGAGATGAAAATGCTTTCCAATGTTGAATTATGAATGTCCGGATACCTTAACCAACAGTAAATTTGTGCGGTGGTTACCCTACAAGTAGAATTGTTTGCTCACGCAGCTCTCCAAAAGTTCTAAAATAAAAGCATTCTTAATGAAAAATCATCAGGGAACTGTGTGCCAATTTATGAAAGTTTTGTGACCTAAGGTGTTGGAAAAAAAAAAGATAGGAACTTGCTTGTTTGATTCTCTTTATCAACTTTCTTTATAATTTCACATATCATTGATTTGATCACTGATTTAATAACTGTTCATTTATAACCACAAATTTCAAACTTATATTAAATTTACACCACTCATTTCACCTCATTATAATTTTTCATTATAAATTAATGTCAAGATCAAACAGTACAAAGTGTAAATGTTGGCGACCGTATGTGAAATTTATTTACCCTTTATAAAAATACCGACAACTAATTAAGAATACCCTTTATAAAGTCAATGCAAATAAAATTTCCTACCGATGACAACGCAAAACAATCAAAGCGTTCGGCAACTTATGAGTTTATTTTTTAGATTGTAATCTGCTACGTGTCATTATTTTATTAGTTGTTTTTTTGCAAAAAGTAAAATATTATATGTTGACTTTTACTTTGACTTTTTGAAAAAAAGTGAAACTAATAAAATGATGTACATATTATAATCCAAAAAACTAACTAATGAGTTGCCAAATATTTTCTCAAAGCCCAATGCAAGATTGGAACTAACTGCAACCTTTGAGATCTGAAACGATTACATGCTCGTCCAACTATAACTTAAACAATTTAACCTTCAAAATGGACTTCAGCAGTTGGTGATGCACACCAAAATTTGTTCAACTCTTTCAAAGTCTTAGCGAAATCGTCGCCAATCCAGTAAATCACCATTCTCTTTAGTATAAGAGATTTCTCTAATATAAGCTTGAGGAATACCCTCTGGGGAGGTATCCCTAAAAAACCTTCCACTGTCACTATTTGAAGTCGATTTAATGAGAAATTTGATGAGTAGTCTGCCTTCTCTAGATTGCCCCAATCATCATCGTTGTAATACATCTAGCAAACAAAATAATAAAAAGACAGCTTATACTCTTCGGGTTTTCAATATATGAGAATGAGAAGGAAGAGAAACAAAAAAATATATATATATATATATATATCCCTCACCGTCATTTCCAGTTCCTCAATGTTTGGGCAGCTTTCGATGATGTTAAGAGCACTTTTGATCGTAGATGAATCTAAAACTACACATGGGAAAACCAGAGTCTTAAGATTACTCAAGGTAGCTCTAACCCTGGGACTGTGTAGGATTTTTGCTGCAACAACCTAGAAAGAAAATGACAAAGGCATGGTCAAACAGTCAAATATAGCTCACTGCATAAATAAAAAAGAGATTAAAACTAAAAAAAAATCTATCTTACCCACACATAGTGATGGTCAACGTGCAGTTATTTGAGGGCAGGCACAGGATCAAAAAAGCCAACCATATTACGAATTCCATCTCCATAGACTCCATCTCTAATATAAACTGATACTATTGAAAGAAGTGGGGAATTCTTAAAAGAGATAGACGCCCAATTACAGCAAAATTTAAAGAGTTTTAACATAGGGGGCATCGATTTCTAAGCTCAACTTCTTCCATGAACTGCAAGGACAGTTCCTCCAGCAACGGACAGCTGCATATCAAAATTTCTAGTACTTTTGGACCAATGGCGACTTCTTCCAATTCCAGCCTAAATCCTTTGAAGCTTGGTGGTAGACTGATTGCGCAGTTGCAGAGACACAAATGTTTCAATTGAAAGCATGTGAAGAGTGTTGAAGGCAATTTGTACTTGTTATGCTCCCCCTTCCACATCATCGCCAAGGTGAATTCTTCAACCCCGTTCTTCCATAAGATATAGATCAATTGGTCAATTTCAGAACCACCTCTGAGTCCTGGATCAAGGAGGGTCAACTTAGTTATGGGTCCTTGGTGACGTAAAAGAACCTGATAAAGGATTTCTACAAACTCCATTGTGGCTAACTTCTTGTTTCTCTCCAATTTTTCCAACAGTGTATCATCAAATATCAGTTGTGGCAAGTTGAGCCATTTATGCCTCCACCGTTTAGCCAAGACACTTGTCTTAGCAGCATCACGTAGTGTCAAATACATGAGAATGTTATCCACTGCGTTGTCAGGAAGGTTGCTTATCCTATCAAGAGGTGGAGATGGGGAAATGTCCATTCTGCAATGTTACTGCCAAAAGACAACTCTATGTTGACATCAAAATTACAAATCATTAAGACATTTTTTTTTTTTTAAATAACAAATCATTAAGACATTAACTTACGTTTAAGTATAACAAAACTCAACTTCAAATTTCAGTGAATGTGAACCATGACAAATATAAGTACTTGGTTGATAAGTATATTTCAAATTTCACATTTCAACAGTATTTTCATTAACAAGAAAGAAGAGAACATGTTGCTCTGCAGCTCTGGGACTGGAATGATGAATCATGTTTAGAGCTAACTCGCACACCCAAAATAAATAAATAAATCCATGCAAAGTAACAGCAAAAATGGATAAAAATGGGCTAAGTTAATGAAGGAAACCTTCTTCTCCGATTAATTAACAGCATTTACCCTGTTCCGGAAAGAGGAATCCTTTCTCTCTAAAACATGTTTCATACCCATCTCTCATTACCTTTCAAGATTTTGTTGGCATCTTTGAAATGTATGCGTATTTAGTGAAGGAGATATGATTCGTACCGTCAAACGAGCGGGTGATGATTGACGCCACTGTGGCGGTGCGGAAGAGGTTTTCAGGATGCCACCGTCGTGAGAGACATTTCCCCCATCTTTTGCCCCATCCAATTCCAAAATTTGTGACCTCACCTCTTTGTTTGGCTCCGAATTGTAAGTTTTCGCCTCTCGGCCCAAAAAAAAATTATTTTCAATCAAATAGTTTTACTTTGAGGTGTTTAGGGTAATCCCAATCCAACGAAATATATATAACATTATATGGATAATAATGATATTCTTCCTTGTTGAATTACATATTAGGTGACTTAGTGGGGTGTATGTGCCTTTTCGTCCATGTATTTTAATTTAATGTAAGCGTATCTTTACCAATATATTAAATAGTTATTTAATGACAAGTGATCAGACAAGTGATTCGATAAGGGAATGTAGCACAACCCAACATTATACAGTGTTATACGTTCATGTTGCGTGTATCAGAGCGTAAGGTCATACATGTTGCGTTAGATTATTTGTACTGTTTAAGCGGAGTTTTCAATCGTTTATTTCATAGTCACTTTTCCAGCTAACAGTTGCATTTGCTGATTGATTTTTAAGAGTATAATAATTAATAGACATTTTATGACTATGTAAATGCTGTTATGATACCCTAAAAATGATAAAGCAAAATTAAATATACCATCTTAAATGATAAAGCAAAACATATCTCTAGTTTATCAAAGCCTATTACAATATTGCAAGTATTCGCTAGCTATATAAGCTTCAAAACTCATACGTTGAAAATGGACCACAGCAGTTGGTGACGAAAGCCGAAATTTGTTCAACTCTTTCAAGGACTTAACCGAATAGCCATCAAACCAAGAAATAACCATTCTTTTTAGTGCAAGTGATTTCTCTAGTAACAGCTTAAGGACTGCCATCTCTAGAGGTATCCCATTGAAATCTTTCATTGTCACCGTTTGAAGTCGATTTAAGAAGACATTTGAGTAGTCTTGCTCTACTAGAAACTCCCATTCAGCTTCATTCATGTATAAAAGCCGAACCAAATTACAAATTCCATCTCCAACACCTCCTTGAGGATTAGCAAGTGACACTATTATAAGAAGTGGGAATGTCTTAAAATAATAGATGCTGTGGTGCAGGTCAATTCAAAGAGTTTTAGCTTAGGGACATCAATGTCTCGATTTTTCTAAAGAGATCGACCAGGCTCTAAAAAATAATGAGATTCCATTAATATAGAGCCAATTCCAATAGACTTATTGGAGGGTTCCATTGGCGTGCATCTAGTAGGAGTTGAACCTACAAATTCGCCAATTATGAGTTGGGTGCTTTTAACCATTCCATGGATGCTATCGGGGATCTTCGTACATGATGAATAACCAAATTCCAATTGAAACGAATTCTTTAAGATAAATCAATGCAATATAGGAGGAATCAATGAAAGGACATCAATTCAAATCCTGGATTTTTGAATTGAGAGAGATCAAGATCACCTACATGGCACCCATCTAATAAAAGCAACTCCTGTAGGTAGATGCCATATAGGTGATCAGGCTCCAAAAATGGAGCGTGATCAATTTCCTTAGAAAACTGATCAATGTCTAGGCACCCAAATTTTTCTATGAAGTACAAGGACAGTTGCTTCAACAACAGGCCATGGTGACTTCAACTAATTGCAGCCTAATAAGTTTATTAAATCCTTTGAAGCTTGTTGGTAGATTGATGACACAACTGAAAAGCCTTAAATGTTTCAATTGAGAGCACAAAAATAATGACGAAGGCAATTTGTACTTGTCTTTCCCCAACATCAATGACAAGGTGAATTATTCAACCCCTTTCTTCCATAAGACATACATCAAGTGGTCAACTTCAGAACTGCCTCTTAGTTTTGAAACAATGAGGCTAAACTTAATTATGGGTCCTTGATGATGTAAAAGAACCTGGTAAAGGATGTCTACGAATTTCAATCTAGCCAATTCTCCGATCTGTCCCACGTTTGCCACAGTATATCATTAAAGCTGAGTTGTGTAAAGTTGAGCCATTTATTATGGCTCCACTATTTTGCCAAAATACTTGTCTTGGCAGCATCTTGTAGTTCCATACACATGAGAATGTTATGCAATATGTTGTCAGGAAAGTTGCTTATCCTATCAACGTGTGGAAATAGGGAAATATCCATTCTGCAATGTTATTAACCCCCTAGCAATGACAATTTAGTAGTAACAATTTTGGCCAATTGGATTTAACTATGTAGCATGACTCCAACAAAAATGATAAATAATTAAAACGAAGTCAGATTATGCATAGTAAACCCAACTTCAAATTCAGTGAACACAACCCAGGGAAACTATGAATGTTTGATCTTTCTGTTTTAATCTTTCTAATTTCAACATACCTTTCATGAAATATAAAGTGGAAAAACCTGTTGCTCCAGAGACTGAAACCATATTTCCTGGTAAGAACTAACCCCCTACCCCAGGCTAACCCACAAATATCACAACAGAGTCACAGAGAAACAGAGTAATAAGGAAAAAGGACGCGAGAAAAAAATGAGCCAAATTAATGAAGGATTACATTCTTCTTTACAGCTCCGATCTCCAGGATTTAATGCGTTCCCAGAAAGGTGAATTTTTAATCTCTGAGCGATAATCCAATGCTTTGAGCTTCCCTCTTGAATATCATTGAAAGGGGACGCATAAACAAGAACTCGCATCCTCTTTCTCCAACGACCAATTTTTCAATACGATTATATATCTGATACTCTTAAAATTTCAGAAGTCTGCTTCACAGCTATAGGCAACCTATACGATATCAGGAGCAAGCATTTATAGAATGATTAAGCAAAACAGAGATATACTATCTTAGATGACAAGACAAAACAAAATCTCTAGTTTCTCAAAACCTGGTGCAAAATTGAAAATACTTGCGAACTCCAAGCTTCGGAACAAATACATACATCCTTGTCCAACTATCATTTAGTCAATTCTGTCTTCAGAAAAATGGACCTCGGCAGTTGCTGATGCACGCCTAAATTTGTTGAACTCTTCCAAAGCCGGAAAGAAATAGCCATTAAACCAATATATAACCACTCTTTAAAGTAAACGATTTCTCTAATAAGAGCTTAGTGAATGCCATCTCCGGACGTATGCCAGTAAAATCTTTTAGAATCACTCTTTGAAGTCAATTTAAGAAGACATTTGAGTAGTCTAGCTCATCTAGGAAGTCCCAAAAATCATCACACGGGTCAAAAGTTACGGGAACCATCTGTTGAACAGCATGACAAAATGACTTAGCTCATAAGCTTTAGATTTTAAATACAAGAGTAGAAGAGAATTATCTCTCTCTCACCCTGATTATCAGTTCCTCAAGGTTGGGGCACCTTCTAAGGCTGTCAAGAACTTTGGAAAAATGATCCTTCAAATCCAACATTACATGTGATAAGTCCAGCGTCTTAAGGTTGTTCAAAGCAGCTGTAACTCTCCGACGATGAACTTTTACTGCAACAAGCTTGAAAGAAGAAGGCAAAGGCATGC
Organism: Nyctanthes arbor-tristis; assembly: GCA_963692815.1. Taxonomy (NCBI): domain Eukaryota; kingdom Viridiplantae; phylum Streptophyta; class Magnoliopsida; order Lamiales; family Oleaceae; genus Nyctanthes; species Nyctanthes arbor-tristis. The sequence continues at coordinate 13,658 of CAVNYN010273898.1, forward strand.
TCAAATAGTCAAACATATGTAGCTTGCTGGTTGAATAGATGAATAATTAATGCTAACAAAGAAACCTTATCTCAAAAAAAAAAACAGTCCAAATGCAGTTCCCGGAGTGCAGGCAAAGATTTTAAAAGCTGAACCAGATTACGTATTCCATCTGGACCATCTTCTATGCCACCTCCATCATGATTTTCCAATGACACTATTGTGAGGAGTGGGGATTTCTTAAAAGAAATAGAACACGTGGTATAGCACAATTCAAAGAGTTTTAGCTTAGGAGCATCAATTTCTAGGCACTCAAATTCTTCTGTGAGAGATAAAGACAGTTGCTCCAGCAATAGGCAGCTGCGTATCAAATTTCCTAGTACTTCTGGACCCATGTTGATTTCTTTCAATTCCAGCCTAATAAGTTTATTAAATCCTTTGAAGCTTGGTGGTGGACTGATCACACAATTCCTGAGACTCAAATGTTTCAATTGTAAGCACTTAAATAACAACGAAGGCAATTTGTACTTGTCTTCTTCCCACATCAATTTCAAGGTAAATTCTTCAACCCTGTTCTTCCGTAAGATATAGATCAAGTGGTCAAGTTCAGAACAACCTCTGAGTTCTAACATATCGATGCTTAACTTACTTATGGGTCCTTCATGACGTAGAAGAACCCGATAAAGGATCCCTAAAAACTTCATTCTAGCCAATTCTTAGTTTCTCTTTGATTTTTCCAACAATGTATCATCAAATATCAGCTGTGGCAAGTTGAGCCATTTATCCCTCCATTGCTTTGCCAAGATACTTGTCTTGGCCGCGTCACGTAGTGTCAAACGCATAAGAATTTTATCCATTATGTTGTCTGGAAGGTTGCTTATCCCATTTGCATCTTTAAGTGAAGTATCCATTCTGCAATATTACTGACTTAATGGCAATGACCATTTAGCAGTAAAATAACAAATAGTAAAATATCAGATTAATTATAAGAAACCCAACTTCAAATTCCAGTGAACACAAACAAGGACAACCACGAATTCTTGATAACTGTTATTTAATTTTCTCAACTCAACAAAAATTTCATGAAAACTAAATAGGAAAAAGTTGTTGATCTGGAAGTCTGAAATCATATTTAGTGATAACCCCACCCTACCTCAACCCACAAACATCGCGATAGAGAAACAAAAGTAATAGGGAAAAAGGGGAGCAAGGCACGGTAAAAATGGATGAAATGGGCTAAATTAATGTAGGAATACCTTGTTTAACAGCTCCAGCTTACAGGATTTGCAGCGCTCCCAGAAAGAGGAATTTTAGTTCTTACTCTCCTGAATCATATGACACAGATATATACATATATATGACGATATCATTTTACCCCCTCGAGAATATATATATATATATATATATATATGCGTGTGTGTGTAATGTGCGCGTATTAGATAGGAAAGAGTGGAGGGCGTATGATTTGCACCGTCAATTGCGTGGGTGAATAGCCACTGTCTCCGTTCCGAGGAGGTTTTCTGGTTCTGCCGTCGGGAGATGAAAAAGCTTCTCACTGTTGGAGACCAACAGTCAAAATTTCTGCAGTAATGGTTAATGTACAAGTAGAATTCTTTGCTCTACGAAATACAGTGCTCCCAAGATGTAAAGCCTGAAATTCTTTTTGAACCTTTCATTTAGGGTTCGGCTCTATCTTTTTGAATAACGTTACAAACTGTTTGGCAACTTAGATAATTTATTTTGATTATTATAATATTTCACACAGTATTATTTCATTGATTTCACTTTTTTTAAAAACTCAAAAAGTAAAACTTTTTTTGAAAAACAATGATGTCATGTAGCAGATTATAATCCAGATTATAATTTAAAAGAGTTGCCAAACACTTTGAAAATCTCTAGTTTACTTGGTATTTTTTTATTAAATAATAAATGGGTGAATATCTCTATGTATTTGTGTCATATAATATAAAAATATCAACTAAATTAAAGAACAATCTCTAGTCTAAATAAATAACACTACTCTATTTTTTTTTAATATTACAAAAGGGGGTTGTGGGGGTGAGGAATTGAAATCTTAACAAAGAGTTTAAGAACCTAACTAGGATGCCATTAGACCACACGAGTCTTGGCTCTTCTTTTTATTGTTAGGCTGCTCATTTTTGTTGTTACGGGCTTGATGAGATGGCTAATAGGAATGTTCAAGCCGCGTTTGGCACTATAACAGTATTAGACTTGACCCATAAGTAAGTTAAGCATCAATATTATGCTAAACTTTTTTATTTATACTAAACTCTTTTATTTGCTTAGCGTGTTCATAAGTTCATTCTAAAGATTTTCACCTTTAAATAAGAAAAAATAAAATTTTGTTTTCGTCCAAATCAAATTGTTGTTTAATTCATTTAATAGCCATTTTATGGCATTCTCGTGGCATCTCTCGTACTTTATTAATGTATTAATGCAAGCCACGTGAATTTTCAAATACATACATGACATGCATTTGTGTACGTAGCCACGTGATACGAGTACAGAGCTGACATAACAGCGCCTCTCGAAACTATTAGAAAATTTTCAGTTCCTTTAAGAATTATTGAATTCATTGTTATTGCTTGTCCATTTTACATTTAAATTATCTACTATCCGAGAACAAGTTAACGTTTTCAGCTCTACAACCATAGAAGCCGGATTGCATTTGTGCATAAAGCTGCAAGCATTCATAGAATCATACATGCTAATTAAGTTCCATATTAGCAGGTGCAATTATTTACTCCATAAAAATTATGTTCTTGAATCATACATATTTAAATTTTTGGGTCAATGACATTTCGAATATATCGTTACTATGGTTGTGGTTTCAAACTTTCAAGGAAATCACTAACATTTTCTTACGTTTTACAACTTTGGTCTTCATATAGAAAATTTTCTTTCGCAATGTTATATATATTTATTTACTGCCTCCTCTTCATCACGGATATTAAGTAAGTAAAACTAAAATATGTAAGTAGAACTAAAACCAGAGTGTTATATATATATATATATATATTTATTATTAGTTTCCAACTAAAATTTACCCGAAGCAGAAACAAGACGCTTGAACAATTCAAAACAGAAGATCATTATTATTTAATTTAATGGATGAACATAAATATTACATATATAACTAAAGCAACTCTTCATCCTTATTCATTGTGTCTTCTGTTCAGTTTATTACCATGTTCTGGTGCATATATTCTTAGTTATTGATATTAGGATCGCGGGTGAAACCACCCTCAGGAACAAGAACGATGGTAATGCGTCCGTCTGAATCCACAGACGACCGTAATTTGACTAGTCTATTCGACACTAGACGTCCGGTGGATGGCAGGGAAGGGTCGCATATCGAGAGCGGCGTTTGAACAACTAGTCGCAATGTATTTATCAGTGCATCGACGGTAGTTATCGCATCAACTTGTACACTGATTGCATACGTTCCGGTCGAATTTGTGATTGCACTGGCCAGTACCTCAGCTCTTAATAATGTGCGCCTTTGCAACTCGACCAGAGCACCTATGTATCGATGATCAAGTAAACGTGTTGGATTAGTTCTGTTTATGTAGACTGATAATCAGTCTCCAATCTTGTCTAAATGTAGTCAACTAAATTTTGGACTCATCTCCAGTTAGATTAAAAAAACATTATTACTAAAAGTAGGTTGGTAGAAAAGAATGCTTACCAACAAAAGGGCGTGTAGCGGTGCCGTTGACGCCAATACCACCGTTGGGAGTGCAAAATATGGTGCCATTCGTATTCAACGTCACATGCTGCAGGATGGTGGCCGAGCCAAGTTGAACTGCGACTGCAATGACAAACGAGAAGATCAGAAGAGAAGTTTTGGAGGCCATGTTTTCTTTGAGATTATAATGTTGCTATATTTGGTGTTTGAGTGACCTGCAAATATTTAAGGGCCAAGGTGCATTCTATTTATAGGACAAGATTAAGGAGAATTTTACATCATAATTTATTTATTTATTTATTTATTTGCGAAAATAAGGTCAAATGCCTCCTCCTCCTATCGCCTAGTAAAAACAGCTTCCTCTTTGCAAGTATGAGACTTTTACAATGAAATCAATAGGATAGGTTTTGGCAGTGCTATTTCGATATAATAAATAAGCTAAAAATATATTGGTTTGAGGTTTTCTTTTCTTTTTCTTTGCATGAAATTTATAAACCGATTTTTCTATAAAAACAATGTCAGTAGAGCTCGTATAGTTAAAAAAATACAAGAAACCAATAGTGTTTTCATTAAAAACTAATTTCTTGTATTTTTATAACAATTCGGGCGATCTGTAAGTTTACCGACATTTTTTCTGTAGAAAATCTATTTATAGACAAGTTGACAAACGCTTTGTTAGCATCCGTTGACTAGAATCTATATTTTTTTCCCCAATCGGGCTGAAAAATGTCGGGTTCCATGGATTTATAAAAATGAAAATTATGATGAATTGTATATTTCTCTTTTCCACACACATTTGGATGTGTTATGGGAGGTTATTGTTTGTGGTGTCATGAGATTTATGAAATACCTCCTCTTTAATGAACGTATGTGATTATAATTAATTCTCCCATTTCTAGGATCATTTTTTAACGTAAAACTAAATATTTACACTACTATTTACTTTTGTAGTTATTTTTCGTTCTCATTATAAATTCTTCTGATTGGTTATAATTGCCGTGGATATCAAAAGTTATACAATGTCGTACAGCAAAAAATAAACTTGCTACCATTTTTTTAAAGACAGTTGATATGATATTGATTTATTGATCACATGATAAATTTTTAGCACTGATATATATGAATACTGTTACAACATGAGTGATGTTGTTGCATGTATGTATACCTGTGAATATATACAGTCATGTGGTGTGCGTACATGCAGCAATATCGCCATATAAATGAGTGCTAGAAAATTTTCAATTGACATCATTTTTTTTATTTAATTAAAAGCTATATGGCTACCTATGTATTTGTACAAGTGTTAATTTGAATATTTTGCTTGTAGTACCATAGCATATATATTCCTAAAAGTATTTCTTTTTTATTTAAAAAAAATTATCTTGTTAGTTGTGATCTTCTGTTCATGAATTTAAGTGCATTTAAGTTCATAATTTTGGGTTTGAATGTTTACTTAGAAATTTTAATTCTACTCTATCAAGGTCAATAATTTAAAAAGTAGATCTCCAGTTCATGCCGCGAGATCGGAAGAGCGTTAAATAAATCTTTACTGTGCTCTTTCATTTTCAACATGGTATCATGATCATAAAAAAAATATCATGATATTTAAAATTAATAAAAAGTTTGGCCATTGCCAGCTTTGTATGAAATTTTCTTACATAAAACACTCGATCAATTTTCTTGCTTAAACACTCTATCAAAATACAAGTTAGGTCTCTCGTGTGAGATCTAGAGAGAGTTTGAGGAGAAAAATTTTAAAAGAACGGTACATATATAACCAAACAATTCAAACTTTTAGATAATACACATTAAAACAAACGAACTTACTCATTTTCTGGTAATGAGTTTAATTAATTCTAAGATGCAGTACAATAGGATTCTTTGTAAAGGGGTTGTTTATATTGGCAACCATTTATAAATGGGTTGTTTATAAATTGGTGTATAAATTATTACGTAGCATCATTTTATTAGTTACTTTTTTAGAAAAGTCAAAAACTGCGGCTTGATTTTAACTTTTGGACTTTTTAAAAAAAATTAAACCAATAAAATGATTTAATGTGACCATTTATAAATAGATTTGTTTATAAAATAGAGTTGTCAAATACTCTGTAATTCTTGCAAACCGTTCTATACAAAAACTATGGTATATGCTAAATCAGGCTTATTAGGTTACACTTTTTTCGCCAAACATATTTTCCAAAAGTAGAGCACTAATCTCAACTTTTGATATAAATTGACTTGCAAATTATAGGTTGTACAATATGAGAACAAAACGGGTTCTCTATAAAACACCAAAACAAAACTGACAAGTTAAGCAAATATATAATTTTAGAAAATGTTACATGTACTGCTAGTTCTATCAATACTAATATTGGTATGGGGCTAAGGGTTGCCATCTTTTGCTTGGGCACACCCCATTTTGACAAAAAAAACATTTTTTTCACCATATAAATAATTACAAAGAAAAATTAATATGCAAATTAGTATTAATCTACATTTTCAACACACCCTAATATCGACGGCTAGCTCCGTCCCTGCATGCTATTCAGAATATAGAAACAGGAGAAAGAAAGTTGCAATGGGAAAGGAGGATAATTGGGGAAGGAGGACAAATAGATAGCTATGTATGATAATTTGGGCCATGTATATAGACATTTACAAAATTAAAAGACCGCGTCGGACATATCCGAACCAGACCAAACCAGTGGGTCCTAGATTGGCCGGGCCTTAACTTTAAAAAGTCAACGTTTAGGCTTGAAATTCAAAGCCCAAATGGTTATGGTTTTGTCCCAAGTTTCAACGTAAAGCCCAAAAAGCCGAAAAGCCTAATGTATTTATGTTTATAGATCACAAATCATGTATCTTTGCATCTTAATTAAGGGGGAAAAAAAGAATGTTGTTTGAATAGTTGTAGTGCAGTTGCTACATAGTGGTTACGATTAGTTTCGTATTTCCTCTTATATGACATAGATTAAAGTTAATTAATTGAAATAAAATAGTTGAGTCGATATACATGACTATTGTATGCACAAATTAGTCGATAAGTTGGGTGGTAATAGCACGAAATTTATGAATATTGATTTTCTAACTAAAAGATATAATAAGAAAGACTCTCACATATGTATAGTGTTTGTTTCTTTCATTTTTATATTTGAAAATAAACATTCATTTGTAATATACATATGATGCTTTCGGCATTTAGATGTGCTTCTTTCTCATATTTAGGCATTTGAATTTTCTTTACTAACCCGAAAAGCCCGAGCTATTACCCGAATCTGAACTAGAACCCAAAGGGACTTACCGTTATGAAGTCCATAACTAGACCGAACCGAAAACAATCGGCCCAGTATTGGTACTTTCAAAACCCAAACGCACACTATATATGTTGTGATCATCTACTCAGTTACTAAAATTGGGATTAACCCACCATTTGACTATTGCATTGATTATTAAATTTAACACTCTTATTTAGAATCACCAATGTGGCACAAATTAATAGTTAAATTTAACTTGATTAGGTGTCTTTTAACAATTATTAAAAACTCTACTTTTTGCTTATGTGGATAGTTAATTTTAGCACTACCAACGGATGCTTTTAGACTAAACTTTTTTATTTATACTAAACTCTTTTATTTGCTTAGCGTGTTCATAAGTTCATTCTAAAGATTTTCACCTTTAAATAAGAAAAAATAAAATTTTGTTTTCGTCCAAATCAAATTGTTGTTTAATTCATTTAATAGCCATTTTATGGCATTCTCGTGGCATCTCTCGTACTTTATTACTGTATTAATGCAAGCCACATGAATTTTCAAATACGTACATGACATGCATTTGTGTACGTAGCCACGTGATACGAGTACAGAGCTGACATAACAGCGCCTCTCGAAACTATTAGAAAATTTTCAGAAACTAATATTGGTATGCTGCTAGGGGCTAAGGGTGTGCCACCCTTTGCTTGGGCACACCCCATTTTGACAAAAAAATATTTCTTCACCATATAAATAATTGCAAAAAAATTAATATACAAATTAGTATTAATCTACACTAGATTTTCCACCCGTGCGATGCACGGGTAGAGATCTAGTAAAAAAGTTATACATCAAAAGTAGTTTAATAAAAATTTAATACTTGATGTTTTAAAAGAATATAAAACTATGATATTTAGAAATGTAATTTGTATTGTAAAAGGAAGTCTTGGATCAAATAGTATCAGGGTCTTTTCCACAATAAAAAAAATTTGTCACATGCATCTGACCCGGATAGAATTTTTGCCTAAATGATGCGATTTCCATGTCTTGAGATTATAAATCTCGTGCTACTACACAAGGTAGTCGAATAATAAAAATTCCTCAACAATATACTAGGAATACTGATATTTAACTTCGACTTATAGTCGAAAATTCTTGAGTATCATATGGCATTCAAGAATTCATATTTCTAAAGATTTTCAGTATAAGCTGTTATTAGAATATGATAAAATGATAGCATGATCATATCTGCGATGCATGGCGATGGGTTAAAATTTATTTAAAATTATATGTCAAGATTTTAAATGCTTTGTGAACTCTAAAATTATTTTTGTACTTTTACTTTTCAGTAAAATGTGTCATTTAGAGTAATTATTTTCTTAGTATTTGAGACTATAATTTAATGATAATAAGGTAATAATATAATCTTAACAAAGTGACCTTGTTTTAATTACCTATAGCTTTGATGATATAATTGTTGAAAATTAAAGTAGAGAGACCTAATTCCTATATTAAATTAAAGTTCTTAATCTAATTATTGACAGCTAAATATTATTTATCCATTTGTAAGTAAGGTAAAAATTCAATGACATTCAATAAAATTAATATTGTCATAATTTATTTTTCTTTTTTCCTTTGTGACAATAGAAACAAAAAGGTATTTTGGATAATTGATAAAATAAAATAGATTCATATCATTCATCTTGACAATAAATTTTAATAGCAGAATTCGGGTTGTGAAGACAGCTAGTAAGAATATTAAAAGATAATGTAGTTAATTGAATTGAGCTCACATAGGAAACCCCAAAAAAATTCACATGGCGCAACCCATTTTATTCATATATGTATTTATGTATGATTGTATTGTATTATTATAAAAGTAAATAATATCATATTTTATATTATATCCGTGTCTACCTTAGATGAAAAGTTGAAAATGAAAATAAAATACAACTATCCCTAAATACAGCAAACGAAGTCTCTTAAAAGATGGGATACCAAGATACCTAAAAATATAAGTCTCATTCTGGTGCCACATGTACCACACACTACGGCACCATATTTATCATATGGCGTGTGGTAAATATGGTGTCATAGTGTATGACACATATGGCTCTAGATCAAAATCATAAAAATATCATACAATATTAATGTCATTGCCAACGGTGGAATCGAAAGAAGTCTCACACATGCATTGCACATGTACATGTCATCGGATTTGCATAATAAAATCAGTAAATATACAATTTTGATTTACTACTTGATGCGTTAAATTAATATTTTATTAATAACGTATTAATAGTTACTCTTTTATGTCCTCTATTGATGTTTTACTATATTTTATTTTTAAATCATTTAACTTATTTAATATTATTAATTAACAGTCTAATAATATGTATCACGCATGTAATGTACATAGTCGTGTTCGCTCGATACCTATTCAGATAAAAATTTTCATACCCATATAAGAAAGTACATTTGAGATATCCATTTTTAAACTAATAATACCTCGTTTCTTTACATACCTTTTTAATTGGGTGATACTTCATTTTATTTTGTGCAAGTACTCATAATATCACATTGTTATTTTAGTCTAGCGAATAACAAATATAATCCATAAAAATGTAACATGATTTTTTAATGACAATCGTTAGATTTATAGTGTACATTTGTATCAAAATTAACGTATAAGTTTATTTTTTAAACAGCATGTCATAACTAAAGTACAATATACCAGTTACATTGTCTAGAATTACGAGTTGATATGTGAATCACAAATCACCACTGGATATTTGTAGTAAAATATTTGAGTATTGAGCATAAATTTAGTTGCATAACTGAATCCATAATTTTGGGTCTACTTGAAATACATCATTCATGTTCACAAGTCCAACTTATATAAAGTTGTAATAATTAGCAATCAAATGATTGAATTAAAATCAACTATAGTAACTCTCTGTCTAGCATCTCACCCATGCATTGCATGTGAAGATTAATTTTAAAAAAATTCAATAATAATAAACAATAAAATATTGAACAAATATGTGCCATTGGATTTGCATAACAAAAGCTGTTAATATACAATTTTGAGTTAGTATTTGACCCGTTAACTTAATGTTTATTAATAATATATTAATAGTTACTCATTTATATACTCAATTAATATTTTACTATATTTCACGTTTATATCATATAATTTATTTAATATTATTAGTTAACAATCGGCAGATCAAAGCGCAGTAAATAGAGTCCCAGGTGCAGGAGAGGGAAAGGTAGCAAGATCTCGGCCCTAAATTGACATAGGAGTGATAAAAGCGAGTGGACAGCTTTCCTTGGCCTTAATTAATATCCCTTCCTCTAAGGAGTGAAGTTTGAAGGAGAGAGAAAGCTCTTTTATCAAATAGGCTAGCTTCACTAAAGAAATTTACTATCAGAACAGAAACCATACTACCCGAAAGCATACCGTCCAAACAAAGGATACCATCTCAAACATAGCAGAAAGCAAGGTCAACCAAACCAATCTACCCTAGCCACCCAAGCCAATATCGCCGACAAGGAAGGAAAGGCTGCAGCCTTGGCTACTAAAGAAATGGGTCTACCTATCACTACGTGGGAAATGAACCCCGGTGCTAGCTATTATCCTCCACTCTCTAAATAAAAGCAGGTCTGAAAAGTCTATTTTGGCTAAGTCAGCAAAGGGCTTTTCTTTCGACCTAGGTAGTGAGTGGACTAACCCTAAATAAAAAAGGGAGAGAGATTCAACCGCTAAAGACATATGGGTATATACATATCCGTATTTACTCAATACATGTTCACATAAAAACTTTCATACTCATAAGAAAGTACCTTTTCGACTTACCATTTTAACCGAATAATATCTCGTTTCCTCATATATATTTTTAATTGGGTAATACTTTATTTTATTTTATAGAAATACCCATATATAATATCACGTTGTTATTTTAGCCCATCAAATAACAAATATAATCTTTAAAAAGTAGCATATATATATCTATAAGTAAATTAGTCTGCAGTATTATTGTACTGCAATTTTCCCGCTAAAAGTCTGTTAATAAGGTCTTTTTGACATTTTATTTTCTATAACGGTAATTTTGTGGTATTCTTAATTTTTTTTCTATTTTTATTATTTTTTCACCTGATCTATCCAATTTTTTGAAGATAGATTCACTATTTAACATATATTTATCATCATTTAATTGTTTAAATTATAAGTAAATTTGATTATGCAATGATGGATAAGTGTCGATATCATTAACATATTTATAGTTTATAATTTATTTCCAAAAAATTGTAGTTTATAATTCATAAAATAATGAAAATTAATTAATATGAATAAGAAACATAATTAATAACCCCTATACGTCAAATAATAATAAAACAATAGAAATAAATATGAATGAAAAACTTACTTGATAGCCTATATTTATCAGATAATAAATTTCATTCAAGAACTTTTATTTTTTTATAAATTGTCTTAATTAAATTTAATATTTAATTAATTAAACATATATATCGTTAGTTTAGATTAATTTAAAAATTAAAATTGTAATTTTTTCTCAATATTTCCCAATATAAATGTTAATAATTACGACTGTTTTTCTTTAAAGGGATAAATATTTTCACACTACAATTTATTCATTTCGTAACCATAGGTCAAAAACAAAGCGTAATTTTTGTAGGAATTTTTGAATCTCGAAAAGATAAACTTAAAGGTAGTAATACAAAATAATGTTCTTCTTCGCAATTGGGCTAATCATTATTAGTGGAAGTTAATTAATATTCAAATAAAAGAGAAAGAAAAATATTCAGATTCATGTTTATTCAAGAATCCAACCAGATTGGGGGAATGCCCTTTGTCAATTATACTTTTCGTATGAAATTATAACATTAATTAAATTAATTCTTTATTTCTTCCCTAAATCTAATTTCGTATGTTTATAAATTTAGAGACACTGCAGACAAACAATTATTAACAGTCTAATATTTTCTTTGAGTGAAAACACACGAAAATAGTAATACATAAATGAAAATTATTGACAAACAAAAGAGTTAATATAATGGTTAAAAGTATGTTACTCTTAACATGTAGGTCATGAGTTCAATCCTTCACTGTTATATTTGCAATAATTTTTTTTATTAAAAGTGACAACAGGTGTGTATGACGTTATATATCAAATAAACCAGCAATTGCCTGGATGAAACTAATTGCCCTTTTGGCTTTTACGGTTTTAATATATTAATGTATAACAGTTTTTATTAAGTAAAATTAAAACTAATTAATGTTATAATAATATTTTTCTTCTCTTAAAACCATAAACTTCATTGGAATCCCTAATTTGGAGGTCTCTAAAAATTAGTCGAGCCGTTTCTTTCTCAACTATGTCGTAGGTTACACGTGTGTCTCAACTCCATTGTCGCAGATTGTGATCGGCAGACGGTTGTGTATTGCTGGAACCCTTTATCTTCATTGTTATTGTTTCGAGTTTCGTTTTCATTCGTTGGCGGCTGTATTATCGGCGTGGCATATCAGGGTTAGTGTTTTGGTCTTTCTCTCTGGATTTTCTTACACTTTTTGTGATTTTCATTTGTGTTATGCTCCTATATATGTTGAGAATATTTATTTATTATTTTTTTTGTATACACACGATATAGTTTGTAGCGTATTTCAATTTGCCTAGTTGAGTGTCCAGCTTTGTTTTTACGTTGGCAATTTTTTGTACTCTTTGCTTTTAGCATATATTGACACAGTTTTTTGTTTGTGCTATTTTTTTTTTTTTTTAATTTGTTCAAATTGCTTTTTTTTTTTTCTATTTATATGGATTTAGTCATGTAATTGTTTTGATGCGAAATTGAACGAGAAGATGCACCAAAAACTGTCGAATTTTGTGTGAGAATTAATAAAAATTTTGGTTGAAATAATTAAAATCTTCAGAATTTTTGTTGTTTTCTTTTCCTTTACCTTTCTGTTTAGATTAGATCTGTAATAGTTGCAAATAGAATTTCATCAAGAGAAAATAGCAAAATATTTGGAAAATTCTTCGTTTTAGAAAATTACAAATATTACCAAACTTTATAGGCAATCTGAGTAAAATACACCCAGAGGACTATGCACTTGCAAATGAACAGAGGACTAGGCTGGGTGAATAAAATCTTTACCCATTGGGTGAGGAACGAGGAACGTGTCTCAGAACTCAACAGCAGATTGGCAGCCCAGCCGGGCAATTGGCTTCAATGGCTTTAAACGAGTAAAAGTGATTTTATGCACAACTTCACTGCATGCTTGGTTATTTCATGCTCTCATTTGTTGAATTCATGTCTTTGCCACATTTATATCTTATCTCCTCTTCTTTCAATTACGCAGGTTTGATTGTGGAATATTTGTAATAAAGTTTGTTGAATATATAGCTAATGGTAGATTAGTGGAGATGATGGATAACTTCAGTGTGTTAGACGCAAGGCGCTATCTTGCTGTTTATCTATAGAATTATGCCTTAGAATCTCAACATGGAGATTTTGTCAATCGTCAATTGAAGAAGTGATTTCTCTATGGATTCTAGTTGTTTACATGTGTCCTATGAATAGGTTTATTATGTTACTTGCTTTGTGAGATGACTTTGATATATATATATATATATATATATATATATGTATTTGGATACAATCATTACTCATTAGTTTTGGATAATGTTAACTATATGGTTTTGCACTACTATCCGTATTTTTTTTTCTTTTTTTCCTATTTCCTTTTTTTTTTTGGGTAGAACAGTATGCTGACAAATGGATCATTTTTGAATTATTTTTTCCCCAAAGAAATCATTGTTAAATAAAGTAATATGCATGTATTTTGTATGTAATAATGAAATGAATTCTGTTACAAATTCTGTAGCGGATTACAATGCATCTTGTAACATGTTACAGGTCTGTAACGAATTACAAATATTAAGTAATGTGCTACAATACGCTTAACGTGTTATTTGATTCGTCTCCCCTTGCCTTGTGGTTGACCATATGTAGTACCGTATATTCATATCTTATTATATGGATATATTACATGCAATATTAGATACACATTCTATGACGAATTACATGTATGTGCAACCTTGTACTTAAAAGCATGTGTTCGATAATGTTCATATTGTCAAAAATATTAAATGCACAACAATTAAACTTATGTGCTGAAAATCTCCCATATCTATTAGATTACAAATGCGAAATTAGTACAAATAGTAATGTACTCAAAGCCATCATGTCAAGAAACTAGGGAAGCTTGTCATATTTTGTTCACACAGCTTTAGATTCACGTGAAAATTTATATAGTTGTTATCAGTAATTTCTATGGGCCCCATAGAATTGTCCACCTTGTATCGAATTACACTTCTTGTGCTAGGGGAATCAAGTTTAAATGCTTGGCATATCATATCAACCAACTTTGTGTTCACTCAATCCAATGGTACAAGGACTCCGAAGACACCTGTGGGTGAGTGGTACTCATGGCCATCCCATGTTCCAACATGCTTTACAAACACGTTCATGAGACTCATAACTATACAAATGTAGAATGTCATATCGACTATATGGGGCAAATGTAATTGAATACATTATTATTAATGAGGTAATACTTTAGAAATACAATACATGTAACACATTACAATTACCCATGTCACAAAATACAATTACTATTAAATAGCCACGAAAAAATAAACATGTTAACAAAATTCAATAACCAATCTCTAAATTCTGAATTTTATGTATCGTACATGCATTTCATAAATTGATATTATTAGGTAGAAGTATTATTTTCCATTCGGACATGACGTGAGTTCTTTTCATTGAATTTTTCAACTAATATCGTTTTTTTCCTTTTCTGGTTACGCAGAATAGTATACCATCCTTGAACAACTATACATGTAACAAACTACACTTCCCACTCCAATTATTCTAAATTCTTTCATATATACATGCATTACATGTATTAGTGTGAATATTATCGCTATAGAATTAAGTAGAGACATTTGTAACATACTACAAAAATTCGGTTTTCTTGTAATAATGGTTAACACAGCCTTTCCTCCCGATTTGAATAATATCTATGGCATACAAAGTGAATCGTGGTTATGATGAGTTCAAATCAGATATTATTATATGGTGCTAACTACAGTAGTATGATTACTTAGGTGTATTGAAAACTTTACGTATCTTTTGATCGGTTAAATGATTGGAAATTCAAAACTTTACATACTTTTGATCGACTAAAAGAGTTTCCCCAATCCTTATGTAGCGAGATGATATCACAGTTCGTATGAAAAACAAATGCTGCGAAATTGAATGAGAAGAAGCACCAGAAACTGTCGAATTTTGTGTGAGAGAAAATGGTTGGTTAATTATGGTACGACTCTATTATTTTGACTAGATAATAATCAATTAATGAAATTGTCTTTTATTTTTTTAATTTTATAATTTATTTTCCATTTTTTTAATTACTTTCCTTAAATTCAACATGGTAGTATTTTTACAATTTTTTTCGTACAAGTGATACAAAGACCAAATTTATTACAATTTGTAGGATTATTCCAATTTGTTACAAATGTTACAAGTTACATGTAAAAATCCCTAGCTATATATGATAATTTGGGCCATATATATAGACATGTACAAAATTAAAAGACCGCGTCGGACAAATCCGAACTGGACCAAACCAGTTGGTCCTAGTCTGGCCGGGCTTTAACTTTAACAAGTCAAGGTTTTGGCTTGAAATTCAAAGCCCAAATGGTTATGGTTTGGTCCCAAGTTTCAACGTAAAGCCCAAAAAGCCGAAAAACCTGAATTGTACACTTAATATTTTACAGTTTGCCCTAACTTTAAATCTATGTGTTGACATATAATGGGAAAAGTGAAAATGATTAAGAAGGGGACAAATTCCTATAGATCACAAATCATGTATCTTTGCATCTTAATTAAGAAAGAAAAAGAACGTTGTTTGAATAGTTGTAGTGCAGTTGCTACATAGTGGTTTCGATTAGTTTCGTATTTCCTCTTATATGACATAGATTTAAAGTTAATTAATTGAAATAAAATAGTTAAGTCAATATACATGATAATTGGATACACAAATTAGTAGATAAATTGGATCGTAATAGCACGAAATTTATGAATATTGATTTTCTAACTAAAAAATATAATAAGAAAGACTCTCAAATACGTATAGTGATTGTTTCTTTCATTTTTATATTTGAAAATAAACATTGACTAGATTATCATTCGTGCTTTGCACGGAAAGATTAAATGCAAGCTTCGGGACTTTTTTTATGATTAGATAGACGTGATAATTAGATTATTTTCTTATATAATTAATCTAAAATAAATGTCGGTTAACTATAAATATATATTAATACATTAATGAATTTGACTTAACAGGCTGCCTTTTCAATAATTCGCGTTCGTAAATAAAATGGGACACTAATCACAGTTTAATTATAGTTATACAGTTGAATAAAGAATGATACACAAAAATGATATATAATAAAA
The DNA here is from genome assembly GCA_963692815.1 of Nyctanthes arbor-tristis. Classification (NCBI taxonomy): domain Eukaryota; kingdom Viridiplantae; phylum Streptophyta; class Magnoliopsida; order Lamiales; family Oleaceae; genus Nyctanthes; species Nyctanthes arbor-tristis. Next base: position 30,140 of record CAVNYN010273898.1, read on the forward strand.
CCTCAAGTGTAAACGAAATAATAGTGCATGAAACTAATTCAAATTACGAAACACCTCCTTATAGACTACATTAAGCGTAGAATTTCTTGGCTGACCATTTTCATCGATAATCAAAATCTTTAGACCATGTCGGCTCCTTGCTCTAGATACATCAACATAAAACTGCCCATGGGTAAAAATTGATCTAGGTAAGTAAATCCCAACATGTGACAGTGACTATCCCTGACTTTTATTAATAGTCACATTGTTATGAATCCTATTGAAAAACAACTTAAGATTTCATGCGTGAATACTACATTTAGAATAACTAAGAATTCCAAGTTTAAAAATAAAGGTTCTTCGTTATGGTTAGTTGCCAAACAAAACCCTTAACCTGTTCAATTTTAAGTACCATGTAATATATCGATTATACCAATATAACCACCACTACTAATGACATAGACCGTAGATAATGGTATAATGGATAGAAACATAATCCTCAATAATTAATATATTATATAATAATAAAGTTACTTATAAAGAAGCACATAGAATGTTAATAACGCACTCTTTCTTCCTGACATAAAAAACATTACATGATTGATTAAATTGTTAAAAACAGAGAGACAATCAAGAATATTTATTATTAATAAATTGTAGACTCACACAAATATCATAGTAGAATATAAAAAACGGACCTGTAAGATTATGAAAAGTTTACACCTTCAATGGAGCTTCAGGAGTAGACAAAATTATCTTTCGTAAAAAGATAGAGGTAATATAAAGGTAAAAAGATAGGGGTAATATAAGGGACAAACAACAGAGTAACAATAAGAATATATTATAGTAATTTGAGTTAGTTGGTAAGGTAATAAATATCAATTATAAAGTACCATAATTAGATAAATTATAAATGATAAAGATGTATCTTACTTTATTTATAGGATATATATTTTCCACTAATTTAACAAATTAACAATACATATCTTACAATACATATAGTTATTTAAATAAAATTGATTCAGTTACGGATACAAATTATCTTATATTTATTAAAGCAGATAATTATGTGGATGTATATAAATCGAAACTATCACTCTCATCTTCAATTCCATACATGCTTATCTAACAAAATGATTTTAGAGTAGATTAATACACTTAACTAACATAGGTCATTAGATCGAGTCAGTATTAATCGTACAAGTTGTGAAAGAAATTAGCACATATAACCTTGTGATTTAGTTTGAGTTTAATTTAAATTTAAACCAATGTACCGAAAGTATTAGGCGTGCGAGTAGGTAATGTGTATTAAATAAATCAGAGTACATTTTCTATATGAAGATACACTAAATTATAAAGAAAGAAATTCAGGAACTAAAAAGAACATGTGAAATTAAATAAACATGATATCCATTCGGTGAAAACTCTTGGATATCTATAAATGGGGTATAGGTTTCGAGTTTTATCAATCATTCTAACATCCAAACTTACTAAGATCAAAGTAACGAAAGTCAAATTCTCAGTTGTTCATCAAGTTCTACACTCTTGCTTGGGTAAAGGCTTGATTAATCCTCAAAGCTTGTTACTGGTGGATCCAGTAAGCAATCACTAAGACGAGAGGGTGACAATAATCTCTTTAGGAAAACAATTTCATGACGTGTTCAAGCCTTTGGTGATTTTACTCCATCTTAATTTTATGATTATTTTATGTTGTTTGTTCTCTCATATGTTGTGGCTTCTTCTCTCTGCATTGTTTTCATTTTCAGATTCCAAGTTTCGTGATTATTTTCCAACACAATTTATAACTATGATTCGGTACATATACTTAGTTATTGATGTTTGGATTGAGAGCGAAACCGCCCTCGACAGCAAGAGTGATGGCAATGCCTCAGCCCTGAAAAACGGTTGATTGCTGGATGCGTAACTCTTTCAATGCTAGACGATGTCCGGGGCATAACAGGGCAGAAGTGCATTGTAAGAGAGGTGTTTGAACAATTAGTTCCAATCCATTTGTCAGTGCATTAATTAAAGTTATGGAATCAACTTGTACACTGACTGCATGCATTCCGGTCAAATTTGTGATTGAACTAGCCACCACAACTTTATCGATATGCCTTCGTAGCTGGACTATAGTGCCTATGTACATCAAAAAGTTTATCGATCATCAAGCAAAGGTTTTTTCCACTCTAGTAGTTCCATTTATGTAACTAAAGATTAGTCTCCAACCTTATCGACAACTTTACAATGGAAGAGCCATGGGTTGGTATGTATAACTATCTAGAAACATTCATTTATCTAATGTTGCCAACTAGATTGTAGACCAATCTCCAATTTAATTAAAAAGAACTATTCTTTAGAGTTGGTCCCAAGAGGAGGAGGAAGAGGGGAAAACAAAAACTCACCGGGAAAAGGGCATGTATCAGTGCCATTGACGCCAATACTGCTATTGGAGGTGCAATAATTCCACTCATGTTCAACATCATGGGGACGATGGCCAACCCGAGTTGGACCACAATTGTGATAATAGATGTTGTATGCTCGTTTAGAACCAGTGTCATGCCTTCTGGCACCACAGCCAAGGGCTGAAATTAGAACTCAAAGGGTATACGTGCAACGCCTCCAACAACAAGCTAAGGCCCTAAATTCATTGGTGGTCAAAACCCAGTCACCTCACGAGATTTCAAACCTTAAGGGATCAGCTCCTCTCACATAGTGGCTGAGAAGATGTTGGTGAAAGTCAATTGTTCAGACAAGTCAGTCAAAGTCGTACTTATATTGTACTAGAGTGGTTGTACTTTCACTTTTCGACTTAGGATGTTCTATTTGTACTTGTGATGTACTTGGTGGCAGTAGCCCTAAAATTTTGTACATTGCCAACTCAACTCCCTCACCAAAGACTATAAATATAGAGGGGTGGTTCATTTAAAGGGGGGTACTTTTTTAGAACATTTTCTCTCTTTAAGAATTCAAAATATATCCAACCTAGGCTCGGGTCCCAAACAAGACCTGAAGTTCAGAACTTAATTTTATATTCATCCCAGTAGGCCTGACATGCGGGTCTACATTTTGTTGACTAGGACTCAAACATAATCTGACATCAACAAATTGGCGCTAGAGGAAGGGCCTTACTTGTGAAGAGTTAAGGTCCAACTCTCAGCATTCAAATTTGTTTATTTTGCTTGCATTCCCGCTCCATGGCTCAAAATCCTTCTTCTGGAAGTCAGCACACCTGTATTCATCATGTGGAAATTCCACCATTTTTCCAACGAGGACCTGACGGCTGCACCTCCAAAGCTCAACTTGATTCAGTTATGGCCACTTTGATGGCTAGAATTGAGTTTTTATCACGAGATGAGACTCCAACAAAACCAACATTATGTACATCAGACCTCAATGCGGCCCCCACAGCAAACACACCGAGCCTCAATGCCACCTCCCGTGCAGGAAGATGTGTAGTCTGTTAGGCGAAGCTCAGAAAGAAGGCCTCCGCCAGTACACCAGGACTCAATGCGGCTCCCACCGCAAGCACACCGAGCCTCGGTTGCCACCTTTGGTAGAGGAAGAAAAGGTGCGATCTGCTTGACGACACTCAGAAAAAAGGCTAAGCACTACTCGGCTTCGCTACTAATGGTTCTCACAGCTCCACCGAAGAAAATAGGTAATCCGAGCCTTGAAGGTCAATGTCGAGGCGAGCAGGTAGCGTCTTTATCCAGCTAGGTCCTGATGGATCGCCAAGGACCGCAAGTGCATCAAGATACACTCAGCACTGCTCGGAGAGAGCAAAAAATGTAGCACCAGAGAGAAACCCACCACCTTTGGGAGCGGTGAGGAATGGCGAATACAATACTTCTTTGCATTTCAACCCCCTGCCAATTCCTAATGTCCTAACTCATGTGGCACCCACACATGACCAAGTTGAATTGGAACAACTGAAGAAGCGTTTAGCATACCTGGAGAACAAATATAAATGAATTGTTGAATACTCTTCAGACTTGGATTCACTATTTGCTTCACAAATCTAGGCTGAGCGGCGAACAGAGAAAATCAAAATCCCACATGTGCTAAATTATGATGGTAGGATTGATCCGGAGGCACACTTAGACAAATATGTATCTTGGATGGAGCTTCAGAGGGCAAGTGACGCGACAATGTGCAAAAGCTTCTCATTGACCTTGGGGGATAGAGCGCTCAGGTGGTTACGAACTTACTGCGGGTTCCATTTTAAGTTGGAAAAACCTTTCTACTCAGTTCCTCTAGAGTTTCATGGGGTCTAGAATCCAAACCACTCTAAAGGAAAAGCTGGTGTCTATCAAGCAAGGGAAATATGAGTCCCTGAAAAGTTATCTAGATCGGTTCAACAAACAAATGATGGACACAGACCGGGTCTCAGATGATACTCTCTTGTTGGCAGCAATTTCAGGGCTATAGCCGGAGACTCGATTCTAGTGGTCAGTCTAAGAAGATAGACCCAGCACTTTCCATGAATTCTTAACAAGGGCTCAGAAGCACGTAGGGGCTGAAGAAGCAAAATCTTCCAAGCCTAAAGAAAAAATGAGTATGGAGCATGAGAAGAGAGGTAAGGACTGAGAACACGTTAAGGGCTACCGTGATAAAAGGCAAGATTCAAGGACCTATGAACGTTTTAGGCCTTACCAACCCTCTCAGGAGTATTAAACGGCGAATCAACTATTGAGTACCATCCCTGAAATGATATTTCTCAGTTCAAAGGATAAGGGTTTATTCTCGAAACTAAAACTTTTGAGGAAGGACTCATTGCAGCTGGACCAATCTAAGTACTACAAGCACCACCGCTCAGCCGGCCGCAAGACAGACAACTGTTGGGACCTGAAAAGGGAAATTCAGAAGTTAATTGAAAGCGGACTCCTACAAGAGTATGTCAGAAACCCCATGACTGAAAAGGTTCAACAGCCTTAACAAGTCAGACAAGCCCAAGGACCAGCGGTGCAAATCCATCGGCTAAAATACATGTCATAGTCGGTGATAACCAAAAGTACGAGAGATCTGAGAGGCAATGCCGCATAGAGGCCTACAATAGCTATCAGGTGTGTACCGCCAAGGATCTCTTGATGGAAAATATTGATTGCCTTAGCTTCAGTGAAGCAAATGCTCAAGGCATTCTCCAGCCTCATGACGATGCCCTGATAATCACAATGCCCGTATCTGGAGTCAGAATTCGCAGGGCTCTTGTTGACAATGGGAGTGCTATTAATATGCTCTTTTGGGACATTTACTTAAGGATGGAATTGGAAGAGCAGCGCCTGAGGCCTCACCCTTGGAAAATCCATGGTTTTACTGGTGACTATGTCTATCCTAAGGGTGTAATCTCGTTGATAGTAGAGCTGGAGGAGTCACCATGTATGGGGAGGACTATAGCTGATTTTATGGTAATCGATGTTAATTCTAATTACAACGCCATTCTGGGAAGGCCAATCTTACATGTGCTCAAGGCCGCAACCTCTGATGGATCATGGCACTGCCATTATCCGAGGGGATCGGAGGCAGGCCCGGGAGTGTAGTATCATCAATATGCCCAGTCGAGTAAATGTCATTTAGGAGGTGACCAAGAAATTTAATGAGAAGGCTGAAGAAATTCAAACTTTGGATCCCAGAATGGATCAAAATGAACTAAGAGCAGAGCCTATGGAATAGCTAGTGACTATCAAAATGGATGAGAACCGACCAGAAATTTAGCTCTGAATTGGGAAAGACCGCATCAAGTAGCCAGGACCTTATCCAATGAAGCCTATTGAGCTAGAGACAGTAGAGGGAAAACCACTGCTTCACCCTTGGAATTCAGAGCATCTAAAAAAAAATTAGTAGCTTGGAAGGTAGCCACAGACTAAGCAACTTGATGAGAGTTTCACTCTAATAATACTCAATTTAATGGTTAAGTCTTGAAGAATTTCTACTATACTTTGATGGTAAACACTTTGTCAAATGATTGTAAATACAACTTTCTGCCTTACCTAGAGATCTACTTAGCTTGGAAATTAGAATTTGAACGAAAGTCCCTACTTTACTTTGGAATCAAGTACTGAGCACAGAGGGATTGTAAATACCACTTTCTGCTACTTGAACGAAATGAAGTTATTTTCGAGAACCGGTGATACTCATGTCCTCAGAATTCTAGAGCCTTTGGTCCCAAGATCCAATTCGGCCATGAGCCAACTTGGCGAGTGACCAAGGCCAAGGAAGATATAAAAAGAGATGGAGAAAAACCAGTCGTGGGGATACTAGTGTCCTCAGAATTTCCAGAGCCTTTGGTCTTAAGATCTGGTTTGGCCATGAGCCAACTCAGCGAGCAACAAAGGCCAAGGAAGATATAAAAAGAGCTGGAGAAAAACCAGTCCTGTGGATACTCATGTCCTCAGAATTTTTAGAGCCCTTGGTCCCAAAATCCAGTTCAGCCATAAGCCAACTCGGCGAGACTAAGGCCAAGGAAGATATAAAAAGAGCTGGAGAAAAACCAGTCCTGGGATACTCATGTCTTCAGAATTTCCAGAGCCTTTGGCCTTAAGATCCAGTTCGGCCATGAGCCAACTCAGCGAGCGACTAAGGCAAAGGAAGATATAAAAAGAGCTGGAGAAAAACTAGTCTTAGGGATACTCATGTCCTCAGAATTTCCAGAGCCTTTGGTCCCAAGATCTAGTTCGGCCATGAGCCAACTCGGTGAGCCACCAAGGCCAAAGAAGATATAAAAAGATCTGGAGAAAAACCAATCTTGGAGATACTCATGTTCTCAGAATTTCTAGAGACTTTGGTCCCAAGATCTAGTTCGGCCATGAAGCAACTCGGCGAGCGACGAAGGCCAAGAAAGATATAAAAAGAGACGGATATGATAAGGTTCCTAGAGGACCTACGCCCCTTCATATCGTTTGAGTGGGGGTGAGTACTCAGAATTGAAAGCATTGCGTTACACTCGTACACGGAATAAAAATCTATATGAAGAAAAATGATTTAACCCGTTAGTTGAAGTTATAAGTCACTACATACATTCTAGTACTGGGAACAAAAGCAGCCCACATGACTTCAAAAGTTAACTGGTCTACTAGGAAATAATGACATCAATACTAGGTAAAAGTCATTACATTCATTTGAATTCTAAGCAAAAGCAATATATATCCGACTTGAGGGAAGGTGACAACTTTGATACTACTGAAGGCAAAATAGCGAGGCAACAAAAGTAGTGAAATCTCACTCCTGAATCTCTATGGAAGTAGGAGGAGGATCTGGAACTGGACATGAACCTCTCGCTTGAGCCTCGCTCAATGGCTCAACCGGATCAACATCAAACTCTGAGATCTCAGCCTTGACTCTCGCTTCTGCTTGATTTCTCTTGGTGGTCTCCAATGCCTCAGTCTCGGCCCCTACTAAAGCTGCTCGGACATCTTCAATCTTCAACTCAACCTCTCGGAATGCTGTGCCTTTCTCCACTAGCTGAGCTGTAAGACTCGCCACTTCTTCATTATGCTTCTTGTTTGCCTCAGAGGTTGCGAGCTTGATTTCCTCAAATTCAACTTCAAGTACTGTGCATTTTTCTTCAAACACTAGAACCGTGTCCCGATCTACCAGAGATTGATTGAGCATCTCCTTGATGTGCTCCTGGTACTCTCTGACCTGTTTTCTAGTATGAGCCAAATAATTCATCGCCAACCCCAAGTAAGCGGTAGTGGCTGAAGCATTCGACATAACTTACATTCCTTTGACTAAAATCCCACAGAGAACATATATCCACAAGGACCTCTCATTTGTTTTATGAACTTCTGCTACAAATGAAAAAGGAGAAGAAGATGGACTCGAAGTGTTCTCAATCACACGACCATAATGACATACGACCAAAATCTCAACCTTGATAATGTCAAAATATCACCGAAGGCATTATTATCCATGAGAACAAATTGGGGTGAGCTAATTATGAACCTGAGATTAGTGACGGCAAAGGTTCAAGAAGGATGACTCCATGATTCTGGCTAACACGACAGTGAGAACCCGACTCGTCAGCCCACTCAAATTCCAAATTCATGGATGAAAAGCCACAGCCCAGAACCCGCTCTTGAACCCAGCGATGGTAAGAGAGCAGCTCAAACATTGCACTTGAAATCAACGGATAAAAGTATTAACCCGGTTGCTCTTTTCGAGCCTTTGGTCGATGCTCAAAGTCACGGCTGAAAAGATAAAAAGAACTTTGAATTCAAAAAAATTCAGCACCTGGTTATTGCTCAGTCATGACCGAAATGACAAAATGGAAATGAGTAGTTCTGGGTCGGCATAAATTCGAATTCTCTAATGAATTCAGTGTATAGGTCTGCATATGAATCCATATCCTCAAAGGAGTTTAGTAAATATCCAAATTTTGGCAAAAGAAGGTGGAATGCAGCACTACTGGGAAGACATCACAAGTGGCAAGATAGAGTGAAATGAATTTTGTGGTGGGTCAGCATTTTTGGATTCAAAATTTTCAAGAGCTTTCAATTCATGTGGGTCAACGTGTTTGAATTCTATAGAGTTGTTTTCTTTTTTAAAACAAAACTTGCTTTTGGGAAACACGACTTTGAGTCTAGTGGCTGCCTATTGTGTTAACCATTGGATCTCCAAGATTGATCAAGGCCGTCCATTCCTTTTATATATATAAATCCTTGTGTACTGTAGAAGGGAGATTGGGTCGTTCTCTCTCTTTCAGATAGGGTTTCTGTACTCTCTATAATATTTCTCCTTCCATCTTTTTGTGAGAGTCTCTTGGTGAGTTTAGGTTAGGGATAGGAGAGTGTATGTTGAGATCTATCTGTGGGTGTAAGGATCTTCTGTGATTTCTCTTTGTGTGTGGGTTTTGTACTCGAAACAGTGTAAACTTTTTGTGGATATAGTGGATCGAAGCAATTCCACTCCAGTGGAGCTTCAATGGAGATTAGGCGGTGGTGCCGAACTCTGGGGCCTTCGGGCCATCACGTCGTGTGTTCTTTTTACATCATGTTTTCACAATTTTGTGGGTTGGTTTGGACTTATTTCATCTGCATTCTTGGGTCGATTTACTTAACAAATTCCAAAATTTCAAATGATGGGCCGTTGCGTGAATTCAAGTTTTTGGAAAAGGAATGGGACACTACTGGGACGAAACGGAGGACTTAGGTTGCGTTCTGTTTGTAATTCATTTTCTGTTTTTATTTTAAAAAATGTTTTCTATTTTCTGTATTCATTTCTTGTTTTCAAATTTTTTAAAAATGCGTTTGGTTATTTATTTTTGAAAATGGAAAATTAGAAATCATGTTCTGTTTGAAATTTTCTACAAAACTATTTTTGACATTATATGGATATTTTCTACAAAACTATTTTTGACATTATAAATCCATATGTAGCCAAATAGAGACTAGATTATAAAAAATGCATTAACTATCAAATCACGGACACACACACACACATATCAATAAAATTTTGTTTGAGCAAAGGCGAAAGATAGAAAAACCACACAGACATAATAGGTAACAAAATAAGTTGTATCCCAAAGTGTGTAAATGAGCATAACCCAAAGAATAAAAAAATAGTGAACTCATCATGTCCTTCTCGAGTAATCATTCCACATTTGGGTTGCAATCTCATCCCACACTCCTCTCATTTGAGCCGTTTGACTAGAATCGAACTGTATAGGCTCACGAGCTTCACTTGACTCGGGCATATCTTCAAAAATCATATTCTCAACCGAATATTGTGCAAACAACTTGTCTAGTGCGTGCTTTTGGTGAATGAAGTTATGGATAGTGCAACAAGCAGTAGGGATGTGTCTTTGCCTAATAAGTGGAAAATTACTAATGTGTTTTAAAATGGGAAACCTTGCTTTCAATACTCCAATGCTACGCTCAATTATATTTCGGCACGAGGAGTGTTTGTAATTGAACAATTCTTCTTTTCCCTACAAACGGCCTATCCCAACAAAATCACGAAGATGATATCGACGTCCTCGATATGGTGCAAGAAAGCCTGGTATATTTGGATAGCCAGCATCAACCAAGTACCATTCATCTACAAAATGAATAGAAT